>CM062294.1:65750600-66047293 GCA_031216915.1 Pictodentalium vernedei | reverse complement strand
CCCCCCCCCCCCCCCCCCCCCCCCCCCCCCCCCCCCCCCCCCCCCCCCCCCCCCCGGACACACACAGATGTGAGTGGATGCCTATCTAGCCTTTGCCAGTCCCAACCCCCACCCCCCTCTCCCCTCAGTCCGGCCATTTTTCTTTGCTCATACAAGCCCATCCCCGGTGCTTCAGTACATGGAGGCTGAAACATCTTGGGCTGAAACGTTCAAGAACCAACACAAGCATTCCTTCTTCGTTCATGCCATTTATTCATGTAAACTACAACTTCAATGATTTATTTCACAAAGAATACGATTCCAAACTCAACTTACCTTATAAAATCGTAAATCTATATTTTTTCCAATTTATTCGCAATTACCACGATACATTTCAGATATTGATATTTAAAAAATGTTAAAACCGACTGAAAATCAAATGTTTGCTGTATTTACTTCACACTTCAATCGCGCATAACTGGCATTCTGTTTTACCATCATACACAATTTATTTATATTGTGTTAAGTAAATGTGTATCTTTGATAAATTATCGTTTCCAACAAGTATTCTGCGTCATAAATTTATATATGGTGACCAACTTGACAACTTGTTTAATTTTCAAAATAGAACACAAGACTTGCCATTGAAAGATGCAGAATTTTGCAGAGACTGAGTCGATTACAGCCGAATCTCACGTCATTGAACACATTCACACAAATGTTTGTAATCTTGTGTGTCCGAGATTTTTGTAAACAATAAAATGTGATGGATTTCAGGACAACTATTTTGAAAAGTGTCAAATCGGGAGAAAATAGGATGTGACCGTGAGAGCGTGAGTTGGTGCCTCAATCCGGGAGGCTCATAGTGAAACCGGGAGAGTTAACAGTCTGGTCAGAATCCATGCATACAATTCAGAGATAATCCGCTACAACAGCTAGCAAAATTTCCACCAATGAAGCACTGGGATAATCTCGGTGCTTCATTGGTGGAAATTTTTCTCATAGCAGATCATCTCTAAATTATATGCGTGGAAAAAATGACAACTCATGGATTTTGACCCATTCACGATGAGGGTTCACAGATTTTCAAAAGCATCTGCGGCAAGTGCGGGCATCAGCTGTCTTAGGGAGTTTGAGCATTGAAGAGAGGGGTCTTCCCACAGGAACATTATAAAACAATGCTATCAAATAAGGTGATAAGCCACAGCTGTTTGCCGAACTGTTTGTAGTTCCAGTCAGTGAACAACTTTTCGGTTTATATATTTTTTTCCATTTAGATAACCAGTAGATGAACGATTATAATCATTCCTCTCAAATATTATGGCCTGACACCCCAGATCAAGTCATTGAGTTGTGGAAATTTTATTCAAGACACTGTCAAAAACGTTTAAATATGAAACACCCATTTGTGATTTAATTGAAGTCAGTTAGTTAATCATTATTCTGTTGGTCTGCTGCTTGTTCTGTTGACCACTTTCAACATTGACACATTCATTGAAGATATCTGTTCTTATTATTATCGATAAGCCAAAAATAAGCATCATCCAACCCATTAAATTGTTGCCATCGTAACTTTATCTGCATTTGTTCAGACTAAAGTCATTATCATTTAAAATGCAGTTATTTCCGTAAAATGAATTGTGTTGTAAGTATCTCTCCCTACCAAAAAAAATCTCTTTAATTCAACATGTAGCTGATGTCTCTTCAATGAATGCCTTTTGCCTATATTTGGAAAAATTCCTTTGTTTATATACCCTGTTAAACTTTGGTAATATAATGGATATGTAAAAGATGCCGTGTTCTTGAATTTAAGTAGAAACTGGAATATGAGTCGCCATATGTTATTTATGTATATCCAATGACACTAGACAGACTTGAGTAACATTCAGACAAGTCTTGATGTTTTCAAAAGAACATTTAACATGGAAACACCCTATGCACCCCTCCCCACCCCCCAATATCCTAGTATCATAGTTTCCACATCCTGTTAACAAAACAAAGACTTGGACCTTTTTGGTGATGCAACAAGATCAGAAAACTGTTGATATAGAATTTAGACATGCATAGCGTCACACTCCGTGACACATTGTATTGCTAACTTCTGTGGAAAAATACATGGTCTCAACCCCTGTAATGAAATGATGGGGTATTTATTCAGATATCATGGACAGTTTTTGAGATTTAGAGAATCTCCGGTAAAGTTGAAGTTACATTATAAACCCCATAGCAGTTGTTTCTAGGCACGTCAAGGCCACCTTGACTTGCCTAGAAACAACTGCAAAGCCATGGTATGTACAGTACATGGAGAGTGTATTATCACTAAATCACCCACAGAGTGGAGATTCCACCCAAGCAATAATTGCAAATTTGTTGCAAAGCATAACAAGCACAAGCAAAGTTTCAGCCAATGGACCTCCGGGTTAAACCCGGAGGTTCATTGGCTGAAACATTGCTTGTGTTTTTTGTCGATATGCACAAAATTTGAAAGTTATAGTTTGGGTGATAACTCCACTCCACAGGTGATTTAGTTACAATCCACTCTCCACATACTGTAGACTGTCATTGTGTGGTGAAAATGTTTAAAAATCCCCTGGCCTTGAAAGCATAAAAACAAACCATGCTTTGTGGTATGCCCTCGAATTTGTGAATATTCCTGCATATTGGGGACACTGGTTACCGCTGTGAGTTTGCTGCAATGGAACAGCCTGCTTCTATTCCATTGTCTCTGAACCCTCCTAACATAGAATTGGTCTTTTATACAATGTCACAGACAGGTTGGGCCAAAGGTTAACTATTTCATTGATCTTTCTTATCAGCTTATCTGCAAACAGTATAGAAGAGTTCTTGTCATACATGCACCTTGAGAATGAACATCCAATAAGTAAATCTTTGTGGTAAGTTTTTAAAGCATGGTAAGTTGAGTTTCACTAAATTAACTTCAACAAAAGTTGAAGTGCTCTGTGACCTAAAGATTTGTAAAATAGAAAAGTGATGCATGTTATCTCTCTTGGGGCAGTGATAAGATCATAATATTCTTATTTTCAATTTTCTGGGGTGATGACTAAAGGAAAGCAATAAGAATCAACTTGGATTCTCACAAAATTATTATTTGATTTGTGTCATGAATTCTGCAAGTGTGTGTAAATGCTGTGAGAATTCTTATTTTTCCTCCTTATAAAAAGGTAACAACACCTTGATTAGCAGTGGTGTGTAGTGAAGTCTTTGCTTTCTTTTAAGACAGCCAAGACTATTCTAAAAACTACTGCCAAAATACTTTTAACTTCCTTCATCTAGGGCACCATACACCTGTACAGTACAGTCGCCATGGATTTGTTGTATTCCACGTATGGGCAGTGATGTCCACGAATGCGTTTACCAGGTAATAAAAATCATCATCAGCAAAATTTTAATTAATGAAGTACCGGGTTGTACCCAGTGCTTCATTAATTACATTTTTGATGATTAATCATATAATTAGTGTTTGCACTCTAATGTTATTGCATCTGTGGGAATACTGCCCACCCCGCGGAAAATGACCAGTCTAAGACAGCCGTACTGTTGCTTGGAACATTGGAACATATTCTAAACGTAGGACAAAAAACTTACCAAAATTGAAACTTTCCCTGTAAGGCTTTAACTCCAGGCCTGGCATTTTCAGGAGCGCGATTTATTCGCTCTCCTACTGCTCGCCTTAAAAAAATTGAGGAGGGCGAAAAATAGCCCTCCAGGCTCCTAGTCTCAGAAGATAATGATTACCGCAACGGTCTATTCCTAAAACCCACAGGTTTTCACATCTCTACTATGTTAGTGGTCTCTGCAATATGGCCACACTGTCCCTCCCACACCTCTGGACCGTACCAAGGCCCAGAGGTGTGGGAGGGGCAATGTAGCCGTCTCAGAGCTACCTGGTTAGCAACACCAAATAAAATGTATGTACAAAGCCCACTGGGCAAAATTCATTAATAGTGCAACTTCATTTTGCCACTTTTAGCTTTTGTAAGCTTGAGGAGAGCTAATCGCTCCCCTAGGCCATGTGAGGAGAGCGATTTTTAGCCCTCCTGCATTTTTAAGAATGCCAGACCTGTAACTCAAGTTGTACCCCTTCTTAGACTTTGAAAACTGTCCCTATGAACTTGCTGCATTGTCAGCTCTCCTGACTGAAAGACAGGGTGAGCAAGAGTGATCATTCACCATCCATCAAACATTGTTGTCTGTGAACTTGTGTTCGCAACTTTTCCCAGACCGCAGTTCTGATTTCAGTTAAACTTGAGGTGATTGTTTGTTCTGACATCTTATTTTGATTTTGTTCAATTCAACTTGCTCTGGTTGGGGAAAAATGCTTTTAAATTAATAACAAATCTTCTCATGAACTGATTGGCATATTTGGTAATAAACTTCTTTAGAGGTGTTGAATAAAGTTTGTTCAAATGAAGTTCGTAGAGCAATATTTGTACTTCTGTTATTGGAGGAGCATCGTTTTTTGGCCCTGCCCAAAATTTCTATTTTTGGAACCAATGAAACGATTTGAACCAAATTTGGTATGCAGTATTATTCAATCAAAAGTACTTGATTCATACAAAAAAAATTCCTCATCCACATGTGAACCCCAGGAGCTGAAAATAGAAATATTTTCAATCACCCATATTTTCAAAACTGCACAAAACCAGCCTTATTTGGAATGAAGCACCCTTTTTGACGAGTAGAATCAAATGGCAAAAAAATTGCCATCGGTTGTGTCCTAGTGTACCACAAAGTCAATTGGAAAAATTCTGTATCAGGGGAGGGGGGTGGTGTGGGCAGGGTGTCAGATACAAGTTTGTTCAAATTAAGTCACTCGGTTCATGTTTAGGCCCTGCCAAGGAGCCCAAAGTTTAATTTGGTCCACTATGAGAAATATTCTTTAAATCTTCTTTTCCTGAACCACCAGTCAGATTGATGTTTTGTATACAACATCCTTGGTGGGGGGGGGGGGGGGGGGGGGGGGGGGTGGATGGGCTTGTGAATTTCAAGTGTGATCAAATAAAGTCTCTGGGCTGATATTTTTGCTGTCTTTGGGAGCCTGGATTTTAACTTGATAAGAAAAGGAATGTTCTTTAACCTTTACCCAACGTAACGGCCAAAACCAGCGAGTGCTATTCACAAAAGTCGCCAATTAATTTTTATTATTTTTTCATTTTTTGTCTCAAAGACATAGGTTATGACCCCTCATGGGAACGAGCTAGTCATGATCATTCCAATGAAGGGTCATAACCTATGTTTTTGAGACAAAAAATGAAAAAAGTTAGTTATTGAAGAATTTTGTTTGCAAGTGTCTTCTGCTTTTCATGTTGGGTAAAGGCTTAAAATCATCTTCTCCAGAACCACCATTCTAAATCTTTTTGATATTTGGAACACGGCACACTACGAGGACTCGGATTCAAGTTTGTTTAAATCAAATATCTGGTTTCATAATTGGGCTCCCAATGAAAGCCCAAATTTCAACTCACTGTAATTTGACAAATAATCTTTAAAAATCCTTTTCAAATCCATCATTCATAATGTATTGATATTTGGTAAACAGCATCCGTGTTGGGAGTCACATTCAAGTTTGTTCAAGTTAAGTCCCCAGGTTTAGTGTTGCATTGCTAGAAATCTGGACATTATTTCTCTGGTATCATCTCAGTACAAGAAAAAATCATCTGACATGGACAACACAGTTATAAATAATTACAAGACTTCCTCTGTTCTTGTAACTAGCCACATATGCCAATGAAATCCATTTTTAAACAACTGTGTCTTGCTGAAGTAAACAGCTCTGTTTTACTGGTAAAATAGGACCAGGTAACCAATGCCTGGTATGGAATTCCTCTAAAATGGGCAGCATGGGTATAAATGATTGGTTAGACTAGCCTTTATATCCACTTTACGGTCACAATTAGCCATTGTGCAGAAATATGTGACCTTAATTGGTTGAGAGCTAAATTATTATACCCCCCCCCTGCAAACAAAGTTGGGAGGGGGGGGGGGGGTATAGAGGAATCACCCTGTCCGTCCATCTGTCTGTCCGTTTGTCCATCCTTATAAGCGCAACTCCTCCTAAACCGTTTGAAGAATTTTCATGAAACTTTACACAATGGAAGAACTCCATATGAAGATGCGCATGAAGCAATATAATTCCATTCCGACATTTCCAAGGGGAGATAATCTAACTTATACATTTCAATTGCTACATCATATGGTTGTGTCCTCGTAAGCGCAACTGCGTGGGGGGGGGGGATCACTACTTTGTGAGCCTGCTCACAGTACCTCTAGTTTTTCAAACCTGATTTGTAACATGAGTATATTTTTTTTCAAAGATACCATGTCACCAGAATTGGGAGGCTTAGTTTCACAAGATTTTGTTCATAAATAATTGTTTTGTTACATTCTTTTGGAAAGTGCCTACTGGCACTCCCCAATGAAATGTAACAAAGCTCTTTTACATAAAAAAAATTCTGGCTACTGCCCAGCTAATGACAAACTATTTCATAAAGTGTAAAGCCACTGAAGTGGCATTCGGCACTTTTCAAGAGAGCCGTGATAGTGGCTTCTAGCACGCAACCAGGTAAACACCAGTAGATAAATAAATCCACTGTGATTACTGTTCTGATAGTTCAATATCTTAAAAGTTAGACATAGATGTAGCTCATTTTTTGTATCCAGTCGCTATCTCAAGATAACTATATGCACATTTTCTATTTACAGGCTGGAGCCGAAAACAGTAATCACAACTTGCAGTCTGAATGGGAATCATTTGAGAAGATGATATCTGGTGACAAAGAAAGTTGTAATCAACCTACTCAAGATCAAGCAACATTCAATTATTGGGCACAGTATGGCTATGGTGCATCTGTCACTTATCCCACACCAACTGGGTCTAACAGTAGTGCGATTGATATGACTGCATATCCCCTACCCATTTTACCAAAAGAAGCACCTCCAGAGATTAATCGGACAGTCAGTACTCATACAGATGCTTTGGCATCTCAATCCAAACAAGATTCAGACACAGACTCGGACTCTTCCAAATCCGATTCAGGTATGGTCTATATAGAATGCAAAATGATGATTACATACAGTACTGTGCGCACAAAAGAGAATTTCTGTTAAATACCATTACAACCAGAAGTCCCGTCATGAAATGCGCACAAATAGCACGTCGACCTGCATGTTAATCTATGCAGCATGAGCATAGTAAGACTATCAAATTATGTATATATGGCCTGTGCACAAGCAATGTTTCAGCCAATGGATCTCTGGGTAACCGGAGGTCCATTGGCAGAAACATTGCCTGTGTTTGCGATGAGTAACCAGGAGAACCTGCCGTGCTTTGGATGCCATTCGATATGGCAATTGCACGCAATTCCTACACACAATTAAGCTTAGATACAGTACAGTCGCCATGGCTGGGTTGTAAACCACGCGTGGGCAGTGATGTCCTCGCATGCATTTACGAGGTAATAAAAATGATCAGCAGCAAAATTTTAATTAATGAAGCACCGGGTTGTACCCGGTGCTTCATTAATTAAATTTTTTATGATTGTTGCTATAATTATTGTTTGGAATCTAATATTATTGCGTCCGTGGAAATGTTGTGGAAAGTGACCAGTCCACGGCGGCTGTACTGTAAGCGCACTGTTCGTGACAGGACTTCTAGTTTTAACTGTAGCAACTGGGTCTGTCCACTGGTGATATAATAATGGAGTGAAATGGGGACATCACAGCCGATAGGGAACATATTGGACCTAGTCACAAGGCTTGCCAAGTGTCTGGGTCAAATAACTTCCCTGAGGGTGAGATTTTCCCAACCCACACCATGCAAGCATAATTTTCCTCCTCCCTCGCCATGCTAGTGACGAGCCGTTAAGATAAATGACTCATCCAAATGCCAGTGTTTTGAATATGAAATCGACTGATTGTCGATGTCAGATGGTCAGTGTTTTACAATACTATTATCACCAGAAGCGACCTTTTATGTAATCATATTGCAATACACTTACACTAGTGGTTCTAGATATCGTGAATAAAATACTGCAAACTAAAGACTGCATCGAAACAAAATAGCACCTCAGATTCAATATCCTTGTATTTGTTTTCCAACAGGAGAGAATCTGTAGTTTGGACAGAGCATTTTGACAGAATTATGACCGAGTCACGATTTCTCTGTCAATTTTTGTGACCACAAGACTGCATTGTGAATACAACATGTCTATAATGTAGTCTTGCTGTCCTTATAGACAATCAATTTCAGATGACAGACTTTTTCATATATTATATATGGTTATAAACGATTGACTAAACTTGACCATATCTCTATGATGCGGTCACGATTATGCAGAAATATGTGACCTTAAAACAGCAATAAATACATGTTATGTGTGTTGTTTTTTACAATTTTACAATTTTATATCTGCAACCAGAACAACATTAATATCATTCTGTGTACTTTCATTTACTTAAAACCAAATGTTAGGTTGCCAGTATTACAGAACTTCTCTTTTACTGTGACTTTACACCATACTCCAACTTAATACACCATTATTATAAGTATATAAGACTCCCCAAGGTCTGCCTAAACTTGGAGGAGTAGGCCTTGATGGGTGTGGTGAGGGAAAGGAGTTTTACTGCAATATGTTAATTTTCTCTGGCTTCTGATATCATTCAGAGATGATATATTGTTGGAGATATAAAGGTTTTGATGGTCCAGTGGTATCGCTAACGATATTGAGTTTCATCCCGGCTATAGCCAGTATATCGAAAAAACATTTGTTTGAGATGGTCATGTTGAATCTTCAGACAGTGGACCTTCAAAGTAAATTTGCCGTTTCAGTGACTGAAACATTAATTGTGCTTCACACATTTTTAGCTCAACTTTGGCAAAGCCAAATTTGAGCTCTTGCCATGGCCCATCTGTCCGTCTGTCAACAATTGGATACGTATTGGGCTAGAGGCCGTATTTATGAACCGATCTTTACGAAACTTCTTGGGTACTTTTGTTATGACCGTGGGACGAGAACGAGTGTTTTTGGGTGTGGTCCAAAATTCAAGATGGCTGCCAGCCGCCATTTTGTACCGACGAGAACGGGTGTTTTGGGGTCCGGTCCGAAATTCAAGATGGCCGATGGCAGCCATTTTGTATGAAATTTGGTGCAATCAGATTTTTGCACAGAACTTCCATATGAAAGCGCTGATTTGAATAATTTTTTGTGTGAATGTTTAGTACCATGGGATACATCACATATAATACAGGTTTTTTTCTCGTGCAGAAATTATGCAAATTAGATGAACTTTGATTTTTTCGGTGCTACTTACACACAGTAAGTACACATGTCAATACGGCTCGGGCTAGAGTCTATTTATGAACCAATCTTCATGAAACGTCATGGGTATCTTTATCATCACCTTGGGACGAGAACGAGTGTTTCTGGGTGTGGTCGAAAATTCAAGATGGCTGCCAGTGGCCATTTTGTACCGAAATTAGGTCTAATCAGTTTTTTGTACACGACTTCTATACGGCTCGGGCTAGAGGCCGTATTTATGATCCGATCATTACGAAACTTCTTGGGTACCTTTGTTATTACCATGGGATGGGAACAAGTGTTTTTGGGTGTGGTCCGAAATTCAAGATGGCCACCAGCAGCCATTTTGTACCAAAATTAGTGAAATCAGTCTTTTGTACAGAACTTCTGTATGAAAGTTCTGATTTGAATAAATTTTTGTTTGAATGTTTAGTAACATGGAATACATCACATATAGTACAGGTTGTTTTCTCTAGCAGAAATTATGCAAATTAGATGAACTTTGATTTATTCAGTGCTACTTATACACTGTAAGTGCACATTTCAATACGGCTCGGGCTAGAGGCTGTATTTATGAACCGATCTTCACAAAACTTCTTGGGTACCTTTGTTATCACTTTGGGATGAGAACAAGTGTTTCTGGGTGCGGTCCAAAATTCAAGATGGCTGCCAGTGGCCATTTTGTACCAAAATTAGGTCCAATCAGTTTTTTGTCACAACTTCTATACAGCTCGTATTTGTGAACTGATCTTCACGAAACTTCTTGGGTACCTTTGTTTTCACCTTGGGACAGGAACAAGTGTGTTTTGGGGTGCCTTTGTTATCACTGTGCTATGAGAACAAATATTTTGGGGTTCAGTCAGACCCACTCTGGTACTCAAAGATTTCTTTTCTAGTTTAGCTTCTGACTGTCACCCACCTTTACAATACTTTACCTATACATTTGTTACATGCTACGGTCAGTAGTTATGTACAGACCGTTACAATACTTTATATATACCTTTGTTAACAGGTCATTACCTAGATGTTTGTCATTGCTGTGTCACATACTATACATGTACATGTCTTAACAAGTTGAGCTACAGTGTCATTGACACTTTCATTTTTTATTAACTCTCTATCGGAGTTTTAGCACTAATCCACTCTCACTGTACTGCAAGTGTAATGTTGTGTGGTGTGATATTTGTGTCAGGTCTTGCAGTACTAAATATTCTTTGTGGGGAACTATTATGTGTGACATAAAAATTTTATCACAGTATTTAAATTTGTACATTCAAATATTCTTTGACAAGAATAATTTTTCTGTGAATATCTACCCAGGAACTTACAGTGCAGGCCATTTACCGAATAAGAAACAGCTTTTAACAGGAAGTTAAGTATCAGTCTTCAGTGCAAATGTTTTGACCATGATATGAATGTTTACGAGTAAATATATATTTTGTTAATTTGGAGACCGGGATTCTTCTGTCCACTTTAGGAAAGGATCTGAGTCCAAGCCATTGGGAGAAATTTGCATCATGGGGTGCCAGTTGGGAATTTGTTTTGAAAGGAAAGAAACATACAGAGATTAGATTAAGACATTTTACATTTGAATTGAACAGAGAACATTAAGAGTGATACCTAAGCAATTTCATGTATTCTACAAGTATGTTTTATAACAAACAGTCTCACGGAATCATGTTCATACTCCATAGTCTAAAAGAATAATATTCACTGGGAGTATAATGGGGAAGTGGGATGGAAGAATGAAGGACATGTGGTTAGTGGGAGACTCAAAGGAGAGGGTTAATATGCTAATCAGAGAGATTGGGAAGAATGGGGAAAGGGATGTCATCAAGCAGTTCGTCTCCGAGTGTTGGGAGGAGAGAAGAAGCGTGGGAATAGGGAGTCAGTTGGGAGTACAGGGGTAACCAAGGCCTTCTCACCCAAAAACCGTGAAAAAACAGGGGGGGGGGGGGCGGGGCGGGGGGGGGGGGGGGGGGGGGGCAAGGTGTTATTATTATAGTCCCTATTAAACTATACTTACAGTATTAAAGAAGAACTTACCATTAGCCATTGAATTCAGACACTTTCTAAACTGCAATTTAAATTTAACTGGTTGAGTGCTAGAAGCCACTATCAGGGATTTTAAAAAAAATGAGAGTACCAGTCAAAAGCCAACATTTTCCTTGCTCATGTTTCATATTCTGTCAAACGCAAATAATATTTTGTTGATAAAAATTTGTTTTATCACAAATTATTGAAGAGTGCCTATAGGCACTCTTCAGTAATTTGTAACAAAACAAATTTTGATGAACATATTCAGACAACCAAAAATAATGTAGCCCTCAACCAGTTAAAGCACAATTGGAGTTCTGAACAGGGTGGTCATAAGGCCTCAGAAAACCCGTGTTTTTCTGAGGCCTGACAACCACCCAGTTCAGGGTACAAATTGTTCATTAAACTTTGTTTAAGTGGGAACGGAGATTGGTAAATTTGGTGTTGGGAATTGGGAAAAATCATGCCCAATTGCCATTGGGAAAGGGTCCCATATTTGGCCCCTGTTGACACCCAAAAGAATCCCTGGGAGCTTTAGCTCTTGGCACTTAACCTCCATTCATTCTAGATCATATTTATCCTGTATTCAGCAATAAATTTAAATGACATGGATTATGAAGTACGGTCACATGGAAATTATAAATAATGCTTGCTTGTTTCAGCTCAAGTTTTCAGAGTTTAGCTTTGGTACCTCAAGAGAAAAAAAACATTTAAATAAAAAGAAAAGAAAATTGACTGGTTTCTTGGAAAAATAACATTTGCAGGTAGTACTAGATTGACGGGTGATGGCTCATGCCATTCTTCTGAAAGAATATGTGGTCTTTTGCCTGGCCTGTTCTGATTGGTCAGGGAGTGTATGTTATGTTCGTGTCCAGTTTTCTGCCACACAACAGGTATTGATATTAATTTCTTCTCTTGTTTCCCCAAAAATGGCTCATATTAACTCTTTACATGCTGCAGGCGGATATTCCTGCCCAGCACAAGGTTTCGCTTGTCTCTGAAATAAGTATAATTTGTGCATATTTAATCATATTGTCTCCCTGTAAATGGAATGTTTTTTTCGCCAATGATTTCTTGTGTTACATTTGGATTAATTTTTCATCAAATCTAGTCATGGCTGCTTTAAAGCAGCCATGACTAAATTTGATGAAAAATATTTAGAAAATACTCAGCGGGTTAAGAGTTAAAGTACTGTGAATACAAAAGGCAATCTCTTTTTCGATGAGACTGCATTCTGGGTAGTACGCATCTACACAAGTAGGGTGAGATTTGTTAAATAAAATGCTGCAAAATCAAGACCAAATCAAGAAAAAACAAACAAAAATAGTACAATATGCCTAAAAAGTTAAAATTCTGTTTCTCAGCCTCTCCTGGCATGGTCCTATTGGCTGCCATATGTTCTCTTTTTATAACCAATGGAAACTTTAAAAAAAAAATTAAATGGTTTACAGGCCTGGTATTTTCGGGAGAGCGATTTAATTGCTCGCCTTAAAAAATCAAGGAGGTCGAAAACTAGCCCTCCTTGCCTTAAAAAATAATGATTACCACAACGGCCCATTCTAAAAACCCTCATATTTTCAGATCTCTGCTATGTTAGTAATCTCTGTAAGATGGCCACACTAGGGCCCTGCGAAGCTTCGAGTATTCGATTCGATGTCGACATCGCTTTGGTATTCGTATATCGATCTCGAATAGTTTGCCGATTCGTTAGTCAAACGAAGCTTCGAGGAAAATGAATCAGTGTTCGACAATGTCGACATCAGTTGAAATAAGGAGCGAACTCTTCTAGTTTTAATGTTTCTATCAGGGAAATAGTCAAATTCATTGCAAAATTCTGTCGTTTCACTTTCAGTTTCAGATTCCCAGAAAACCACACACCGCAAATTCGCTATTTATAGATTTCCAGGAATTCGTGTGAGAGTTATTCGCGGAATCCCGTTTGCTCAGCGGCTCTGTCCAAGTTGTAACCTGTTCACGCCCATCTATACAACCGAAATATCCAGCTATGGGCCTAAGGCCTGCTCCCAGTCCCGGAATCTTCTAACACAATAATGGAGACATGTCGCCTGGAGCACTCCCATTATTATGTTAGAAAACTGTGGGAGGAAAACCTCTGTAGTTTCTTTGCATTGTTCGGAGTTGGTACTTGGAAGTTGGAATGAAGTAAAAGCAATTTGTGCGAATGAGCACTGCGTCACTATTCGAGTTAACTAATGCAGAAATTAACACAGTTTAACGCCTTCGCTGCTTTTGATGTATACTGTGTTACTGAGTTGAGAACGGACCGAAATCTACAAGACCCAAATTCTGATAATACAAAAACAACCAAACATAACAATAATGTATTTAGGCATGCTAACGTACCTGAAGTTAGCGGCTGTAGCTGACTTCAACCCATGGGAATTAATGTGCCACTTGTATTACATTTGTGCTTTTAAGTCTCATGTTTCAATTTAGTGGTTTGTCTTAAATGTCTCTGGGCAGTAACACCTTAATTTGTCCATATTTATGTCTTGAATTTATTGTCGGGCCAAGTGAACATCTGGGTGGCCATTCAACGAGAAAGAAAATTAAAACAACGCCAAGTTGTCAAGTTATGTCAACGATCTCTTCTCGCAGTGCTTTCCGGACATCTCTGCACAAGATAATTCCAGTTATAATTATTTCTCGAGTTTATCCCGATTCGATTCGAGATTCGATTCGATGTCGACATCAGTCCCGATTCGATTCGAGATTCGATTCGAACATAAATTTCCCGATTCGCAGGGCCCTAGGCCACACTGCTCTTCCCACACCTCCGGACCTTGTCGGGGCCTAGAGAAGTGGAAGGGGCAGAGTAGTCGTCTCACAGAGGCTACCTTACCAAATAAAATGTACAAAGCCCACGAGGTAGAATTCATTAACAGTAAAACTTAGTTTACCACTTTCAGCTTATGTAAGCTTGAGGAGAGCTAAATGCTTACCTAGGTCATGCAAGGGGAGCGATTTTTAGCCCTCCTGCATTTTTAAGAATGCCAGGTCTGGGTTTATATCTGATATTTTACTCAAGTTAATAAAATTGATAAATTTGTGCCTTGAGTGCAACAAGGCTTTGCAGTGCTTTAGCGTTGTAGAGGCCTTCTTGACCTCAAGGGACAAAATACACCACCACCCATGCTCTTCTGTTGATGATGAGGCCTAAAGTATAAAACAAACCAAGAATATGAACTTTTGGTGGCAAACAAATAATTTCAAAAATCAAATAAAACATGTCCATGTGCAATTTTACTAAAAATAGACTGAGAAACAGAAGATCTATTTTGTGGGACCTTAGAAGCCTGTTCATTGAATGACCACTTTGCCATTGAAAATTATTCAGTTAACAGAGATTTGGTTACTTTCCTATATTGTAGAGATAAAATGAGAATTTATTTTCTTATGTCTTGTTTGATAGAGTCCATGGAGCTCTGTCAAACAAGATATCGGAGATTAAATGCCTGTATTGGATTAGGGCTGTCATGATTAATCGAATGTCGATCGGTCATGCCCAAATTGATTAGCATTTTTCATTGTCGAAGGAAGAATCGTTACATTTTACCCCATTTTAGACGTTTAATAATTAAAAAACATTTGAGAAAAAAACTATTGTTTCCAAATGTAAAAGGTAAAGAACGTCGACGTTAAACCTCAAGAAGCCGATAGAAGCATTTGTCTTTCAGGTATATTCAAAGCTTTGATGTCCTGAACTTTTGAACCGTCAGTGTAATAATCAAGATTGGTTGGCAGTTGCGAAGTTCGCAACTAACATCTGGTCTTGATTATTACACTGACGGTTCAAAAGTTCAGAACATCAAAGCTTTGAATGTACCTAAAAAAAATGATCCTCTTCGTTGTTTACTTGAGGTAGGTCAACTGACTTGAACTTCATTTTTAACGACTTCAAAGAGAGGGAGAGGGGGTCATCAAGGTACGATTAATCGATTATTTGCGACAATTAATCGATTCCTAATTAAAAAATTGTGACAGCCCTATATTGGATTTACTGAGGCCAAATATGCCTGTATTGTATGTACTATGGTCAAATTGGTCTAAAAACAAGGGGAATTGGGTGGGTTGTCAAGGCTTTTTTTTTTTTACTGATTGCAAGATTTTTTATCAACAGGTTCCTCCCCTTCCCTCCTCCCACCAACATTTTTTTTATCTTTATATGACTTGTAGATAAGGAATAATTACTATTGCCTCAAGTGAAATTGTAACTGAAATTTCTTTTTGTATTATTATTATTGCATTTTAAATCAAAATAAAATTCCCCTCCCTATGTCTAAAACTTACATGACCTCCTCATTTCTTGTATATCTCATGTATTGTAGAGTTGAAAGTGAAAAAGAGTGTTCCAGAAAGAAGTCGGTCATCTTCCAGATCCTCAGACTCTGCCTCCGACAAAAGTGTGAGTATAACCATTCAATGGTAGAAACTAATATTTTTGTGGTTAAGTCATTTCTAGTATAGAAAGTGTTTGAAGACGCAGTTGACTTCATTCATTTTTATGATTATTTCCATCATGTTTTCTTCATTGATTTGCATAATTTTAAAAACTGAAGGCTTGTTTGCCTGGTACTTTCTCTGTGATAACCAGCAGTAATTATTTTGCTAAAGCCCACACTAACCCATTGGTTAAAAATTTTCACATTCAGTCTTGGTAATGGTCATTTCCTGTGCCTTTGTTTAATGAAATGCAGTGATGTAATAATCTGTTGAAAAGTGCTGTCAGAGTGCATTCAGAGCTGTGTCCATATATGATCTCCAGTGAGCCTACAGTTCATAATGGTTGAGTGCTGGGGCCCAATATCATGGCACTATTGAAAAGTATTGAAAGCCACTTCAGTGGCTTGACACTGGGTATTAGCTTGCCGTTTGTTCAGCAGTTGAAAATTTGTCTTTCGTGTGAAATTGTTTTGTTACAATTTATTGAAGAGTGCCAAAAGTCACTCTCCAATAGATGGTAATAAAACAATTATTTATGAAGAGTATATTGTTAAACGTGCTCCCCGTGCAGGTAGCATGGCATCTTTAAAAAAAAAATACTCATGTTAGAAATCACCTTTGAAAAATTAATTAAGCACTCCACTTAATGAATAGGAACAAAGTTTTGCATTCATTTCCATGGTAGCAGCACTGTTGTATCTATTTTGTAGAGCTGCAACGATTAATCACGATACTCTAGAACCGCAATACACTGCTCACGATTCAATATGTATCGTTCACTATGTATCGCGATACAATAAATACAAATAATATCATACAAAACAACTTCTTGGATTTTGAAAACTAGTTCACAGAAATCCTGTTTTTTCCTACCAACATGATAGTGATAAATATGCCATTAAAGGGACTATTCAGTTAACCATAAATTGGTGAATTCCCTCTATTGTACTAAATATTTATTTGTTTAATCCATTATATCTTGTTTGACAGAGCTCAAGGAGCTCTGTCAAACAAGATATAAGGGATTAAATGTTTAGAACATATTTTCTGAGAGGAAAAAACACTAAAAAATGGGTCATAAAATCAAAAACTTTAATTACTTAATGTCGTGTTATCACATTGAGAAGTTACCTATTGTTAAAGAGTGCATCATAATTTGTGATACGAGTAAGCTACTAGAAATGAATACACGCAGTCCCCCAAAGTAGCCGACATCTGTAGTTTCATGCCAGAAGAGTTCATGTGTATCACAATACATACTTAGAAGAACTTAATACCAAGAATGCGTGTCAATACAACCTGAGGTCCGATGGTAAAATGCTACTACATGTTTCAAAACATAAGTGTAAGACATTTGGAGATAGGTCATTCTCATTTGCTGACCCTCACTTGTGGAATAATTTACCAGAACACCTAAAAAGTCTTTCAAATGTCAACCTTTTCAAGAAAGATCTCAAAACATACCTGTTTCAAAAAGCCTATAGATGATGTTCAGGACTGTAAGATATTGTATATATTCCGTTTGTATATTTGCATGGGCTCAGTAACATGTACAGCGTCTTAGAGTATGGTTCTATATCTTCTGAACTATAATTTTGGCGCTATATAAATGTGTACATTATTATATCGTATCTTGCACACTGAATTGAGATATACATCGTATTGTTAGAGAAGTGTATCGACGCAGGCCTACTATTTTGCAGTGGTCTCTGTAACACTAGGCCTCACCTCACCTGTTCTTATGCTCCTAAAATATCTACAAATGATAAGCCAGATGGGCCTGGGTGTAACATAGAATTATTAGATAATATGGCGTGTGGTAGGACAAAAACTACTCGCGACATGACAAGAAGACAACACTTTGCAAAAACCCTTCATGAATAAGTGATTTTTTTGGTTTGGTCATAAAAACCGGTATGTTTTGGTGGAAAAAATAGAAAAATTAAATACATGAGTATGGCAATTTCTGTTAGTAGTTCAGTTGTACTGGGTGGCACTACCAACACTGCTGATAAGTGTTGCTAAAAATATTTTATGTTCTGTAGGCGAATGGGTCAAGCCCAAAGCCATCAGAATTTTCTGTTCATGTATTATTGCATGCAAGCATACTTTGAGAGCATTCGGGTCAAGTAAATGTTATGATTCCTACAATGTGCTTCATATTTAGGAAGGACAAAACCATATTCGTTAATATTTTCTGACAGTTGCAAATTGATATTTTAGGAGTACGATAAAAGTGTACCTCATTTGCTCAGCAGGTGCATCATACATGTGCGATAAGGTACATCAGAAATGAAGCACCGATAAAACAGTGTATTACATCACAGCATATCATCAATTCATTGAAAGAACTCCAGGAAAAGAACATATTTTAGTGTTATAGGTTACTTTTCCAGCCCTTAATTTACACTGGTAAAATGCATTTTCTGAAAAGGTTAAGGTAAACTTTCCTCAGTTCACATGATTTGTTTGGGCCTCTAACCATCATGTCGAAAATATGCTGGATGTTCTTAGTAGTAAGCTATGATTGTAATTCTGAATTGCAGAAGTTATAACTATGAAAGGTTTGTGCAGTTTGGTATTTTCTTGCATATATTGGGCAACTTGCACAAGCCTGAGAAATGAGAGTGAATTTATTGAACAGCATAGACTGAGCAAGATTTACAGCCTAGCAAAAGTTGATGGCCAAGTGTCATCTCCCTATTCAGGCAGATAATATTTGGCTAGAAACAACTGCTTAGAATTCTGACTCTCCCGGCTGACTGTCATACAGACCGTCGATGCCAGAACTCCTGGTGTATTACGTCAGGGTGAGTAACCTTCTCTTCAGGTTCCTTGGTGACACTGAAAGACAACCACACAATTCCATTTCACAGTTGATGTTCTGGCTATTCAATGTGTATCATTTTTTATCTGCAAAGTAATTCCGTTTTTTTAGATGAACAGTTAAAACCAGTGTTTTTTGAGCACTGTAACTCATTATATAAATAGAAGTATGGAATTTTAATTGTAGTTCATCACATGGTTAATCTAATCAGATTCCATGAAGTATTACTGTTTATGGAATGTCTTGATGTTTAGATCGATTAATTATTACATGAACGCCAATAAAAATTCAATTCACATCAACTTGAATTGTAAAAGACATTACATACCTCCATCTTCCAGCAGTATGGTTCACTGTAGAAAGATTTTGGGAAATTGCTATATAATATTGCAGAAATTATGCATAATTTTACATTGATTTGAAAAAAACCCAGGTAAGATTGAGGTCATTGAAATGATTGAATATTCATTGTTTTGTTTGAAGTATTATTTGCTTTTTCTTCACTAAACTAAGAAAAGTTTGTGGATGGTGTTTTCCATTATCTTGATATATGCCAGCCATTCATTTGCAGAATTATGACATACTGTAGTACCAGTGGGAATCAGTTGTCGGATAACCATTGGAAGATTCTTTTGAATTTTTCTGTTGCTGATAATACCAGCCTTTGACATTGATTGTTGGTAAGTTCTTTGTAATTGATTCTTGGTAAGTTCTTTGTAAATTCTCAGAAAGAGCATTCTCAGAATAAAGTGTTAGAGGTTGGTATTCTCAGCAAAAGAAAAATAAGAAAGTTTCTTGTGGGGTTATCTTGCATTTTATTTCTACATGAGGTGTATGTCAGTGATTTTCATATCTGAGAAGATCTTTTCACAAAAAATAGTTTTATACTTGTCCATAATGTATCATGTGATATCTTCATTGAGTAAACTTATCCAGCTTCATTTTTGATGTATCACATGATATGTTTGGGCTGACAAAGAATACTGATTTGTTTTAACCCTTCCAGCCTCAGATTCTACTAGGAAATGTTTGGTATGAAGCATGTTCCCTGCCTCACACCACCTCCCTGCAGGAGCCCCCAGAAAGTTGAGCAGTGCTAGTTCACTGTGATAAACGTTCAATGTACTCGTTAACTGGTAAAATAAGACACAGTGACCAGTGCCTGTGATGGAAAACCTCTGAAATGGGCATGATGGGTGTAAACGATTGGCTAAATTTGACTACACTTGTCCTGTGGTCATGATATAGCATAGCCATAGATGCTGAAAGGGACCCGAAACACAAATTAGTGAATAAATAAGGAGGTTCTAAAAGACTTGCAAAACTGTAATTATATACAGCATTAAGAATACAGGTGTGGACAGAATTTTGACTTTATTGTGACTGGGTTGCGATCCAGCCAAATTCTTCTCCCATTCTCCCACTTTTCTGCCCATAACACTGTCAAATCACAGCTGTCAAAATAACATTTATTTTTATTATTATTGGGGTTTAACTATTCACCCCCTCTTGGTAACCCTGTGAAGTAGAGTAGTGCTTGTGTACTGTGTAACTAAGCTCTGTTTTCTGGTAAAATAGGATCCAGTTACCATTGCTTGGGGTGGAAATCCTCTAAAATGGGCAACATAGGTTTAAACAATTGGAGTAAACTTGACTTTAGCTCCTTGACGTGGTCATGATTAGCCATTGTGAGCTCAACAAGCTCCTTCCAGTGAGCCGTCACATAATACGGTTTTGTTGAAATTTTTGGAAAAATAAAAAAAAAAAACAATAATTAAAATATATTTGCATATCCAATGCATTGGGCAAAGTGAGGGCTCTTTTTAGCCATCCTGCATCTACCCAATTAAACACATCACAAATTGTTTTGAAGTACATGTACTGCTTCTATTTTATGTGCATAGTTTCTTTGGCTCACTTTATCCATATGACAAAAAGGAATATATAATTTTCTCAAAAATAAAATTCAACTGCACCACTGGGCTTCATGTTAAATATTCTGCCACATTCATGGTACTAGTGGTATTTGACTCTCTGGTAATGCCGCCAGTTGGATGTAGAATAATATTTGAGCATTGTTAGGGAAAGTACAGTTCTACCTTAAGATGCTCTTCACAATTCCTTAGAAATACTGCTAGGGATAGAGGTGGTCAATCTTGTTATCCTTACACATAGTGTATGAAGCAAGAAAACCTCCTTAAACATGTCACCTGAGTTTCATTCTGTTCTATCTCCTCACTGGGAGATAGAACAGAATGGAACTCAAGTGACAATGTGTATCCTGGCGAGATCATTTGCCCTCTTGGGAGGATTTAGGAGGGCAATCTCTAGTTCCTTGAAAATGCACTGGAAAGCTCCTGGAAATGCCTTGAATTGTTTACTCATTCAGGTGCAGAAACCCTTCTTTCTCGTCTAAAACAGCCCAACACATGGTATTGCTACACAGTATCTTAGGACTAATTATGTTTTTTGTGTTTCAAATGAAACTATTGGTTTTTCATGCTGGAAGGGTTAAAATGAAAATATTATATCTGACACTATAAAACAGACAGGGTGTTTTGATTCTTAGCAGTTAAAAATGATTGGCCAAAGTTTATTTGATGGATAGGATGTATTCTGGAACAGAAACTCTCCATTTTGTTGAAATGCTTTTATTCTGTGTCATGCTCAAATTGCTGATCATATGGATGGATAGCAAAGACCATGAATAAAAACTGCTGATAACTTAAACCTATGAGTTAAGGCTAATGTAATTCATAAATGACCTCTTGACCAGTGGGTCTTTCAGATTGTGACCCTGTCAGATAAGGTCTTGAGAACTGAACCCTTAGTCTCTACCTGGAATAAAGGTTCTCATGAGAACCCCAGGAAATTGATCAGTGTGTGTTCACTGAGATATATGTGTTCTTCCTTGATGGTTTTGTAGTACTCAGAAACCAACATGAAGGATGCAGTTCCCTGTTAGCAGGGAACATACTTGCAAACGACTGAGTAATTCTGATGTAAACTTGATTTTTACTACCACTGCTTAAATATGGAAATGCTTTGATGTACATGTGTGGCATTATTGCACATCCTGGAGAAAGGAATCCAGTCGCTGTTTACAAGTCTCTCCTATCCAAATTGTCATTGGCAATGCACACCATCAGTCCAAATCAACTTTATTTCGTATGCAGTACAGTCGCAGTGGACTAGTCATAATCCATGTGTGGGCAGTGATGTTCGCGTATGCATTTACCAGGTGATAAAAATCAATATTAGCAAAATTTTAATTAACTCTTTACCCAACGTAACGGCCCAAACCGGCCAGCGCTATTCACAAAAATTGCCAATTAATTTTCATTATTTTTTTCATTTTTTGTCTCAAAAACATAGGTTATGACCCCTCATTGGAACGAGCTCGTTCCAATGAGGGGTCATAACCTATGTTTTTGAGACAAAAAATTAGTTATTCAAGAATTTTTTTTGCAAGTGTCGTCTGCTTTTCATGTTAGGTAAAGGGTTAATAAAGCACAGGGTTATACCCAGTGCTTCATTAATTAAATTTTTTACGATTATTCCTGTAATTAGTGTTTGGATTCTAATATTATTGCATCCATGTAAACATTGCCTTCCCATGGAAGATGACCAGTCCACGGTGGCCGTATTGTAGTACAGTTGGTAAAATCCTGTTAATTTAATACCTACATTGTCAGTGAAAAATATTCAGTTATCAGGAATTGGGACATTTTCCCGTATTTTAGTGAGAAACCAAGCATTTATACCATTATATCTCATTTGATAGAGCTCATGGAGTGCTCTGAATAAGGTATAATGTATTAAATGCCTATATTGTATTTTCTGAGGCCAAATGGGATTTCTGCGGTGGCCAAGAGTTGTACTTCAGTAGATTACAAGAATTTCCATTGGCTAACAGCAGTCTGCTCTTTAACAGGTAGAGTGCTCGAAGTCACTACCAAGGATCTACTGAAAAGGACTGAAAGCCACTTTAGTGGCTTTACACTTAGTACATTTGGTTTGTCATTTGTGCAGCAGGAGATGAAATGTTCCTAGAAAATTGTTTTGTTACAATTTATTTTAGAGTGCCAATAAATAGTAACAAAACAATTATTGATGAACAAAATATTGCAAAGCTAAGGATCCCTGTGCTAGCAGTAGTGTATCTTTGAAAAAAATACTCATGTTACAAATCACCTTCAAACATTATTTAGTACTCTACCAAGTCAACCTGTGTGCAGTTAACACATTAAATTTGTACTGAGTCTTATGGTAGATTGTTTGGTTAATTATATGCAACTAATAGTGTTATTCAGTTAACTGGCAGAGTGCTGAATTATTTTTAGTCATCAAAATTTATTCACAAGTCTTTGCTGTGTTACAATTTATGGGAGAGTGTCTTTGGGCACTCTCCCATAAATTGTAACAAGGAAAATCCATACAGACTAAATGATTTAGATTCAAAGATAATATGAAGGATATCCACATAGTTTGAAGCCTTTGAGTTGCAGTGCCTGCACCTCAGAGTAAAGCCCAAATATGGGCTTCCAACACTCTACCAGTTAAGAGGTATCCAGTTCAGTGGACTCCACTGTGTTACAATTTTTTTTTCTGATGGGAAAAATAAACTACAAATTATAAGCTCATCCATCATTCAATCCTTTAGCCAATCAAAACTTCTGCAAAGCACAATGTCCAAAAGATTGACTTAATTTCATTATGCTGTTATGTGACACCATTGGAAAGGCATAGATGGCTCCACTTCTTTTTGAAGGAAGTGAGGTGGGGTTATGAAGAGGTTCCTAGTTAGGACTAGTGTAGCTGGGGGCTTCAGAATCCTTTAATTTGATTATTGTGGGGCCTTGAAAAATGTTGATTTAAAAAACCTTGAATTTTATCAATCCTTTCCTGAAGGAACCCTGGTTATGCATCACCTTTAAGTACCATCAGGTCAAGGTTTGGTCCAAAGGAGAGCTGAACTGGCTGATAGTCCACTTGTGTAGTGATTCCAGAAACGGCTACACAAAATAAATGAATGGATTCTCAGGTAATTTTTTTTTTTCAAATCAGTGAGGGAGGGTTTATATGATAACCATGGATTGAGAGGCTTTTCTCCCTTTTTCACACACAGAATATACAGAAAGTGCATATCTCACTTTATTTTAACCCTCAAAGGCCCAAATCCAACTTGATCAATTTTTACTACAACAAAATTGATTTAAGTAAAATGATTTTCAGAAATTTTACCTTAAAACTTGTCCACTAATTTGAGCTAATGAATCATTATATTGTCATGGATTTTCAGTGGTGTCACAAAACAGTAAGTCCTCCACAAAGACAAAGATACACCAGTCATTTATCTTAAGATGCAAGCCTCCCCAGGTTCCAGTTTCATCAGTATATACAATGTTGAGTCATAAGACTCATTATAGACAACTGTGTACAGGTATAGCTGGTTTTATATCATTTGATTTGTGTCTAGTACCCACTCCTTAAAATATTATAAAACACTTTGTTAACATTCCATATACCTATTACATAGGTTTCCATCAACTCTGATCGAATGCTAAGACCTGGGCAAGCTATTCTGGCAATATGCTTGTTTAGTTAAAAACAAGTATCATTAGGTGAGTATGACTGCAGGGAATATATTTCTCTTGTATGTCAATTAATTATATATTTTTTTCTATACACTGTGAATTATATTTTGATAGATTAGGTATTGATGCTACTTTACATATATCTGATAAGTGAACCTGATTCTTTTAATGATCCATGGATGTAGTGATGACTTTGATCATTGTATTTTTTTTTTTTTTTTAATGCCGATGGCATTTAGAGCTGTAGGTTAACTGAAACTGAACCAAGGTTTTTAGTTTTTATTATTCCCCCCCCCAAAAAAAATTTGGGGGAATCTAGCCGTGACGTCGTCCGTCTGTCCGTCTGTCTGTCCATCTGTCCTTCCGGGCGTAGACGGAATTCATGTCCGCTCCATAACTTCTTACAGCCTTCAAGGATATTAATGATACTTGGTATTATTATTTCCCACAACCAGAGGGTGTGTCGCGAATAAGGTTGGAATGGCTATCAAGGCTTTTTTCGGGGGAATCGGCCACCCTTTGGTGACCATCCTCTAGTTTTAAAAAACCGAAACCGTCGACATCCTGTAATCTAAGGTTTTTCGTTTTCTATTAAATACTCTCTTGCTGCAGAAATTCACAGAATGTAGCCATCCCAAAGTAGTGAGAGTACCCAGACACTGCCAATGGCAGTGTCTGGGTACTCTCACTAGTCTGGGAAGGCTACATTCTGTGAATTTCCGACATTTCAGTTTAGTTGTATTTGCTGCTTTTCTCAAGTTGCGTGAGGTGTCAGACCTCGAAAAATGGCCAAGCACAATAAAAGTTCTGTATATATTTAGGTAATTATTATATTGGCCTTCCTGATTCTTCATGTATTATAGCTTATTTCGGGCATTCATTGGTTTTCACTCAATTTCACTACCATTCAGTTATGACTCCGGACATAAGAATGAGTTTTATCGAATTTTACTTGGCCTCACGAACAAACCGAAAACCGAACCGAGGTTTTACTTCACCTGAAAAACCAAAACCGAAACCGAACAAGAAATTTAAAAACCCACAGCTCTAATAGCATTTGAGGTCTGTAAAAAAAAAACTTGGCTTTTCAATGAGATCTCTGTCTGTGTTCACAGTTAAGGATTCAGAACCCCTCGGAAACCCCAGGAAGTGAAGCAGTGCTTGTTTACTGTGGTGAACTAACTGTTTTACTGGTGAAATATGACCCAGTCACCAATGCGGAATTACTTAATAATGGGCAACATTGGTATATATGATTGACTCAACTTGACTGTGTTGTGGTCACATTGTGAAGAAATATGTGATCTTAAACACCAAAAAATAAATAAGTATTTAGCATGCTTTCTCTCCCTATGTGAACCCTAGGAGAAGGAGCAGTGTTTGGTTACTATTGTAGACAAGTTCTGTTTCTCAGGTATAATAGATAACAGCTGTCTTGGGTGTGGGTCCTCAAAAGTGGGTAGCTTTGGTATAAACGATTGATCAAAAAGCTTGACTTTTCCTCTTCTGTTATGTTATAGCCATAGATACTGAAAGGGACCTTACACCCCATTAAACAAACAGCATCTTTAAACCATAAGGTCTCTCTGTGGGAACCTTGGGAAGCGAAGCAGTGCTTGATTAATCTGGTACACAAGCTTAGATTTATTGTTAAAATGGGACCCATTTACCAATGCTTGGGGGTGAAAGTCCTCTAAAATGGGCAACATGTTTATAAAGGATTGGCTAAACTTGACTTTATCTCCATCATGCAGTTTAAACACCAATAAATAAATAAAATAAACCACGAGGTCCATTAGGTGTAAAAAAGTTAAAAATCTGTTTCTCAGGCTTTCCCACATGGTCTTTTTGGCTGCCATATGCTGTCTTTTTATAACCAATGCAAACATAAACAAATAAAAATTAAATAGTGTGTGTGTCTGATATTTTACCCATGTTAATAAAATTAATAAATTTTCCCTTCAGTACAACATGGCTTTGCAATGCTTTAGCATTGCAAAACCTTCTTGCACTCAAGGGACAAAATACACCAACACCCAAACTATTCTGTAGATTATGAAGCCAAAAACACAAAACAAACCAAGAACATGAAGTTTTGATGGCAAAGAAATAATTACAAAAATAAAATAAACCACCCTCCCACATGCTCTTTTGCAAAAAATGGCCTGGGAAACAGAAGATCTACTTTGTAGGGCCTAAAGAGCTTTTACCCATTTTTGATGTTGCTAAAATATGAGAGTGCATACTCTACTGGGTAGTCCAAACCAGTACTCTTTTAACCCTTTACCTAACATAAATAGCACATGGAGCTGTACATGTAAAGAATAATAAATAAAACTCTTCTAGAGGTGGATTACTCAGAATGATTTGGAATTAACCCTTTACCCAACGAATCGCCCACATCCGCCTGTGTAATATGCAAATACATCTGCCGAAAAAATATTATTTTTCGAAAAATTTCAACAAAACCCTATCATGCGACCCCTCTTTGGAACGAGCTCGACGAGCTCGTTCCAAAGAGGGGTCACATGATATGGTTTTGTTGAAATTTTTCGAAAAAAATTAAAATGATATTTAAAATAATGAATTTTGAAATCATCTGCGTTGGGTAAAGGGTTATATTCCAGAATGACAAACAGCAACAAAAATGACCAGATTAATAATCTGTGTTGTCTGCACATGTCCGGTATACCACTAGTAATCTCTAGTATTCCAGAATGGTCCAAGGAAACATACCCCGACTTTGTTCTCGTGTTGTGGGCCTGATGTAGCTATAAATGCTAAAAGTGCTCTTACACACCAATAAACAAACTGTACCCCTTAACCTTTAACAGCCGAATTCCAACTTTGATCACATTTTAGCTCATCTTGACAAAGTCAAGCTGAGCTAATCTCATCGCTCTCTGTCCGTCGTCCGTCAACATCATGTTTTGGTCTTCTCCTCCAAAGCCACTGGGCCAATTCAAGTGAAAGTTTGTGTGAGTGATGGTCCCAAAGGGGCATTTTATTTTTGTTCAACTCAGCATGCCCAGCCCCATAGGGAGGGAGTGGGGGAAAATGCTCCAAAGTATTTTTAAAATCTTCTTATCAAGAACCAGTGTGTACAATGGTTTGATATTTGCTATGGAGCTTCCATATGAGGTGTAGAATCAAGTTTGTTCAAACGAAGTTCGTGAAGTAATATTTGGCTTTGTAATAGGAGGGGTAAGATTTTTGGCCCTGCCCAAAATTTCTATTTTCTGAACCGATGCTCCGGTATGAACCAAATTTGGTTTGTGGTAGTATTGGGTCATAAGTACTTGACCCATGCAAAAAAAAAAATTCCTGCATCCCCATCGGAACCCTGGGAGCTAAAAATAGAAATATTTTCAAACGCCCATATTTCCAAAACCCCATGGAACAGAGAGCTTTTATTTGGTATGAAGTATCCTTATGACCAGTAGAATTGAATGGTAAAAAAAAATTGCCATCGGTTATGTTAGGGTGTTCTGTAATGGGCATCGAAAAAATGCTGAGTCAGCATATTTGCAAAAATTTTAAAAAATCTTTTCTCCAGAACCAATCATCAGAATCTTTTGATATTTGGTATACAGCATTCATAGGGGGTCAGATAAAAGTTTGTTGAAATAAAGCTCATTGGTTCATATTTGTGCTCTCTACAGGAGCTCGGAAGTTTTAACATAGGATAACATGGGGAATATTCTTTAAAAATCTTCTTCTTCAGAACCACCAGTCATAATCTTTTAATATTTGGTATACATCATTGTTATGAGGGTCAGATTCTAGATTGTTCAAACCAAGTCCCTAGGTTAATATTTGGGATTCCTACGGAAGCCCAAATTTTATCTTTGTTCAATATGGAGGGTAATTTAAAAAATCTTCTTCTTCAGATCCATCAGTCAGAATGCTTTGATATTTGGTATGCAACATTTCTATGGGGGTCAGATTCAAGTTTGTTCAAATCAGATCCCTAGATATATTTTTGGGCTCACTATGGTAGCCCAAATTTTTACTTAGTGCAATATGAGGAAATTTCTTTAAAAATCTTCTTCAGATCCACCAGTCGGAATGCTTTTATATTTGGTGTACAACATCTCTAGGGGGGTCAGATTCCAGGTTGTTCAATTCGAGTGCCTAGGTTAATATTTGGGCTCCATATGGGAACATGAAATTTAACTTAGTACAATATGAGGGAATTTCTTCAAAAATCTTCTTCAGATTCACTTGTCAGAATGCTTTCACATTTGGTATACAACATCTCTAGGGGGGTCAGATTTAAGTTTGTTCAAATCGGATCCATAGGTTAATATTTGGGCTCGCTATGGTAGCCCAAATTTGAACTTAGTGCAATTTGAAGAAATTTCTTTACAATTTCTCTTCTTCAGATCCAACAGTCATTCTCAGAATGCTTTCATATTCGGTACACAACTTCTCTAGGGAAGTCAGATTTAACTGTGTTCAAATCAAGAGCATGGGTTAATATTTGGGCTCTCTATGGGAGCCGGAATTGGCCATTTTGCTGAAGAATTAAAAATTTTGTATTCAGTACCCTCTAGAGGTACTAAGATTAATCCACATAGGTTGTATCAAGGGGCTTCATAGGGGAGCTCTACATTTTACTTACGATCAACTGAAGAAAAGGCATGATGCCCAGATTATTTAGTGTAGCCTATGGAGATGGCTTGCTTAATGTAGACTCATTCTTGGACTCTGTTTAAATTGTGTTCTGTACAAGATGAGCGCTTCAGGTCCTGTGGGGCCTCTTGTTTGCAACAGAATAGGTGCCCCTACATGTAGTCTTTGGGCTAACTCGCAAGTTACATTCTAAGTACTGTGTTAGTTGTTTTTAGGCAAGTCTTGGCTGCATATATAGCTAAGACTTGCCAAAAAAAAACAAGCAAATCCATAGGATGTAGACAAAAGTGTAGCAAAAATATGTCAAAATCTCTAGGCCCTTAACCCTTACTTAACCTTAATTACTGTGGTAAATTCCCCACGGGAACCCCAGGAAGTGGAGCAGTGCCTGTTCATTGCAGTAAACAGGCTCTCTTTTACTGGTAAAATAGGACCCAGTCACCAATGCTCGGGCGGTGCAAACCCTCTCTAAAATGGGCAGCATGGCTTATTAATGCTCATTCCTGGTCTTGAGTTGATACTCATGTTGCAGTCATGATTAGCCATTCTGCAAAAATCTGTGACCTTAAACACCAATAAATAAATAAATTACTATGGTAAATAAGTTGTTTTACCCGTAAAATATAGTACACGGTAATCAATGCCTAGAATTTAAGTTTTCGAAAATGGAAGGCATACCATAAATGATTGGCTTAACTTGGCTTTATACTTGTGTTATGTCATGATATTGCTATAGATGATGAATGTATCCATAAATATATATGTGCTGGAAAATATTTCTCCTCTGCCCAACAAAGTTGGTGGAGAATATGCAAATTGGTTCTATTTGTCAATGCATACATCTGGGTTACGATGAATTCAAGAAATTTGATCAGTCTTGTGAAATTTGATAGGTATGTATTGCAAACAAATGTTGAGCTCTAGTTAGATATCAGAATATTTCATAAAATTTTGGGCCGAGTTTATGAAAATAGTAGACATAACCCTTAAAGGTCTATTTCCAACTTTTAAAACCACAGAACAGGTGCCTTTAACATGCCATGAAGAGGCTCTGTTCTGTTGACAACAGACAAATTGGGTAGGTAGTGGTTTCAAGTTCAGTCTTGGCTGCCTGTTAAGGCCACCAAGACTTGACTAGAAATCACTGCTAAGCCACTGTGGACTGGTGGGAATTTATGATACTTGTCTTGGCCCATAACTGGTTGAGAGCTAGATTATTTTTGGTCTGAATTTGTTATTCAGAATTTGTTCTATTACAAATTATTGGAGAGTGCCTGTGGGCATTCTCCAGTAATTTGTAATAGAACAAAATTGTACAAACAAAATGTTATTAGGGTTTGACTGAATATGAAACATGAGCAAGAAAAACGTTGGCTTTTGCTCTTGTACCCTCATTTTTTTGTAAGTTCTGATAGTGCTTTCTATCACTCAACCAGTTACGGGTTAAACATTGTTAGCAAAATAACTCCATTCCGCTAATCAGATTTGTTGACCTTTAACATTACTCAAATAGAAGATGACCCTTACAAAAAATATACAAATAACTAAAAATATTTTATTTTTGTCTCGGAGCCTCATTTTTTTGTAAGTTCTGATAGTGCTTTCTATCACTCAACCAGTTACGGGTTAAACATTGTTAGCAAAATAACTCTATTCCACTAATCAGATTTGTTGACCTTTAACATTACTCAAATAGAAGATGACCCTAACAAAAAATATACAAATAACTAAAAATATTTTATTTTTGTCTCGGAGCTGTGGCTGATATGACCATTGATTGAAATGAGTTCATTGTGTTTGTCAGACCTTCATTTTAATAGGGCGTGATCACTCTCACGCACCATCGCTCGTGCAATTACAATTTGCGACAAACAATCAATTGTGCACGTGGGAAAACTACGATTTTTTCCCAACTTTCGCCGTAAATTCCACCATAACTGATGACAAATTAACGACATATTAACCAGCCTGCATAGCGTAAGTAATTTTTGGAAAGCAGTTACTTTTTAGCTCAACTTGACAACATCAAGTATGAGCTTTTGGGATGGGCTGTGATCCGTTGTCTGTCCTTACATCTGTCCATCTACAATTCCTTTAGCACACCCTACAGGCCACAGCTCTCACCCAGTCAGTTCCAAATTTCATATGTGGCTTTGGGCCAATGTTTAGATGAGAGCTCTCAATTTTTTTTCGAATTTCTTTGAAAACATGGCTGCCAGTGGTCATCTTGTGGGATTTAGATATAAATTGTCGAACAATTTCTTTAGCACACCCTACAGGTTGCAGCTCTCACCTGATCTCTCCCAAATTTCATATATAGCTTTGGGGCAATGTCTAGATGGGAGCTATCGATTTTTTTTAATCGTTGAAAAACATGGCAGCCAGTGGCCATCTTGGATTTGGATATAAATTGTCCAACAATTCCTTTAGCACACCCTACAGGTCGCAGCTCTTAATCGATCTGTCCCAAATTTCATTGTAGCTTTGGGGGCAATGCCTAGATGGGAGCTATCAATTTTTTCAGAATTTTGTTAAAAAACATGGCCACCAGTGGCCATCTTCGATTTGGCATACAAATTGTCAACAATTCCATCAGCACACCCTACAGGCCACATTTCTCACCCAATCTTTTTCAAATTTCATATGTAGCTTTGGTGTGATGTCTAGATGGGAGCTATCAAATTTTTCTGAATTTTGTTTAAAAACATGGCCGGCAGTGGCCTCTTGGATTTGGCATACAAATTTACAGTCCACTCCACTCACCCAATCTTTTTCAAATTTTATATGTAACTTTGGTATGATGTCCAGATGGGAGTTATCAAATTTTTCTGCATTCTGTTGAAAAAGATAGCCGCCACCAGCCATCTTGAATTTGACATATAAATTGTCAACAATTCCATTAGTACACCCAGCAGACCCATCCCTCACCCGTGCAAGTCCTCTAAAATAGGCAACATGGGGCATAAACGATTGACTGACTTTGACTTCATCTCCCTGTTGTGGTCACGATTAGCTGTTGTGTAGAAGTTTGTGACCTTAAACACCCAATAAATAAATAAATTGACACTTTCAAAAGTTTGCATCAACGATGTCAGAGTTTCAGAAGCTGAGTCTGTAAACACAGGTCGAGAAAGCTTCAAAATAGCAGACTCAAGTTTGGCATGTTTTTGACACAAACAGAAAGTCACTCCAAAACAACTCTCCAGCAGATCTAAGGAATTTGTAACACTTGTGTGGTCACAGCTGTCTGAGTTCTCTTCACTGCAGAGCATGTGGCATTCCTGTCCTTTGGTCTTTCCTGTGTCTATTGTTGAAATGACCCAGGTTTTACAGACTCAAGCATTTAATCTGATAGTGTCATTTGCTTTATTTCATTGCTTTATATTATTATTTCACAATTGACAAAAGGTTGTAATAACGTCTCCTTTTTCCCTTTTTATGCACTTAGGGACATTTTACCAAATCAGCGTGCCACCAAGGAAACCGCGTGCCTTGGGGTCATCTTGGGCATGTGATATATATTGCGTCTAGATTTTTTAGACGGAAGGTCTGCTTTGTTCCAGTTAGAGGTCACAAGCCATGCTTTTGAGACAAAAAATGAAAAAATAATAAAAATGGAGATTTTTGTGAATAACATGGCTGTTTTGGGATGTTATGTCCAGTTAAACCTTTACCCAATGAATCGCCAGCATCCGCCCGCGTAAGTTGCATATTCAGCAGCTGAAAAAATATTTTTCGAAAAATTTCAACAAATCCATATCATGTGACCCCTCTTTGGAACGAGCTCGTCGAGCTCATTCCAAAGAGGGGTCACATGATATGGTTTTGTTGAAATTCTCTGAAAATATGATAATTAAAATAATAAATTTTGAAATCGTCTGCATTGGGTAAAGGGTTAAGGGTATAAATCTCTAGTTGAATGCATATATTATTGATTTTTAACAATAGTTCTACATTTTCTGCTCATCCATCTCTGCAGACTACCTCAGTATGGTAACTCGATTAGATATGATTGGACTAAATAAAATTTGCTTCATACTTACTTGATACAAATGCTAGACTCAGGTTTGATATCCATTACATTTTTACAATTTTTTATAGAGTTTGCCCCTTGTGTGAAAAAAGTGTACTTGGAACATTGTTTGAAGAATAACTCTGCCAAGTATGAACAGATTCTTATGAAATTCAGCAGTTGTGTTCAAAATATTATTTTTCTCCAGTTCGATATCTACTGATTTTCAGTCAGATTGCTAGAATTATTCCCACTTTCATGCTGCCTATCCACCCATGTTGATGAGTTGTTTGCCTGATAATTTGATCAATTATTATTGAATTCTTATGAAATATTGTAAATCTGCATCTGAGATGATAGAGATTGTCAGTACAGTGGTACCCTGTTAATTGAATAGCCACTTTGCCAGTGAAAATTATTCAATTAACAGGAGTATTCAATTAAAAGGGATTGTGTCATTTTCCTGTATTCTAGAGATAAAATTAGCATTTATTCTATTATATCTTGTTTGACAGAGCTCCATGAGCTCTGTCAAACAATGTATAATAGAATAAATGCCTGTATTGGATGTACTTAGGCCAAATAGGTCTATAAACAAAGGAAAACTGGGGAAAGTCAGGGTATTTTCTTGACAGGTTGCAAGATTTTTGTATTCAGTTACCAGGAGTTTACTCTATAACCCATATTCAATTAACAGATCAAATTTGTACTGGAGGTATGGTAAATGGTTTTGTGCTGGGAAATTATATTCAATTAACAGGGTTATTCAGTTAAGAGATATCCAATTAAGTGGGCTCCACTGTACAGTGAAGTTTTCTAGGGTGCTGTACAGTTTGGCTGTCATACAACCCGGTGCTTCATTAAGTAAAAAACTTTCTGATGATGATTTTTATTACTCGGTAAATGCATGCGTGGACATCACTGCCCATGTGTGGATTACAACCAGTCCATGGTGACTACTTATCACATCGGGTGGAGGTCCTTCACCCAAGCAGTGTCGCACAAGTTGGCTGCTTGGTGAAAGTCCTCAACGAGAAAACTGTGGTGATGATCTTTATATTATATCACAGGCCTTTGCTTTTGAAAAACTGAGGTGTGCATTCAGTTGCTTGCAGCCTTTGGGATTGAGGCACGCTAATTCCTGAAATGAATGTGTAACCTGTAAGTCATCAGGGCAATATCCCCAGGTAATATTAATATCATGCATTGATTTTATCAGATAAAGAAAACTTACATCGACATTTTGATTCTTGTTTTGTCTGCCATTTGCCACACCTCCAGTACAAATTTGACCTCTTAATTGAATATAGGTTTTAGAGTAAACTCCTGTTAATTGAATAAAAAATCTTGTAACCTGTCGAGAAATTACCTTGACTCTCCCCAGCTTTTCTTTGTTTATAGACCTATTTGGCCTCAGTACCTCCTTTACAGGCATTTAATCTATTATATCTTGTTTGACAGAGCTCATGGAGCTCTGTCAAACAAGATAGAATAAATGCTAAGTTTATCTCTAGAATAGAGTAAAATGACAATCCCTTTTAATTGAATACTCCTGTTAATTGAATAAGTTTCATTGGCAAAGTGATTATTTAATTAACAGAGTTCCACTGTACTGCTATATTAGGTGTAAACAATAGGCTTGACTTTATACTTGTATTGTCATGATAAAGCCATAGATGTTATATTTCTAATTAAAATGAAGAGATTTTGTTGACAATTGAATTGTCCAGTCTGTTTTTGTTTTCCTTCAAATTTTAACTTTGTGTTCTTCATCGTGATTATAAATATCCAACTGTGAAATTGTCCAGCGATATCTATTTTGAGACCTGGAATGAAAATGTGTTAGGATTGTTATATTATTATTATTAATATTATTATATCTTTTTTCAGAAATGTTATTAACTCTTCACTTAACATGACTGGAAGATGACGTTTCTAAATTCTTTCTTGAATAAAATTTTTTATTTGTTGCCTCCAAACCAACTTATGAACCCTTCGTTAAAATGAGCCTGATGAGCATATTGCACTCAGGTGTCATGCACAATGTTTTGGAGGGGAAAATTAAATAAATCAGATAAAATCTGAAAGGTGATTTTAGTAAACAGCAATGGTCGCATATGGAAGTTATGTTGGGTAAAGGGTCATCAGAGCTCCTGCATTCAAAGAATGGACTTGAATTTGATTAAGGGCCGTTCAAGGCCATGAAATCATGGAAAATGTGCCAGGAGGCCTTGAGAAGCCTTGAATATTCATGAATAAAAATGCTGACAAAGCATGTTAGGCCTAAAAAAATAAAAAATCTGTTTCTCAGGCCCTCCCGCATGGTCCTTTTGGCTGCCACATGCTCTCTTTTTATAACCAATTTAAACTTAAAAAAAAATTAAAATTAAATGGTCTATGTCTGATATTTTACCCAAGTTAAAAAAATTTATGAATTTGTCCCTTGAGTGCAAGAAGGCTTTGCAATGCTAAAGCATTGCAAAGCCTTCTTGCACTCAAGGGATGAAATACACTACCACCCATGCTATTCTGTAGATAATGAGGCCTAAAACTTGAACCAAGATCATGAATTTTTGATGGCAAAGAAGTAATTACTGAAATAAAAAATAAAATAAAAAAACGCTCGCCCGCATGCAATTTCACAAATAATGGCCTGAGAAACAGAAGATCTACTTTGTGTAGCCTTATAGCTGTTGAGTTTTATATGCCATAGTTTCTGAAGGCATAGTCCTAACTAGGACCCTCTGGCTATTACCCCTTCCTCTCACTTCCAATCAGGGGAAGTGGAAAGAGTGAGTAATGACTTTAGGTAGGGCTGCACGATATTCAAAACTGAATACCGGTATCAGTATTAAAAAAAATACCGCGGTATACCAGTATATCGAAAACTGTTCAGATATATAAACACAAGTACCACAATCAGGACTTGAGGCATTACAGTCGGAACCAACTAGCATGCCTTGATGATGCGGTTCGAAAAATCTTGATCCATTTATTATTTTCAAAATTAGTTTTTCAGATTTTCCTCAGATTTCAACAAAACTATATCACGTAACCCCTCATTGGAACAAGCTCGACGAGCTTATTCCAATGAAAGGTCACATGATATAGTTTTGTTGAAATTTTTTTAAATTAATTTTTCAACTGCTGAATTTGTATATTACAAGCTCAAAAACAGATGATTCCTTGGATAAAGGGATAATATTATTCATTTGGGGCTACAATTAAAAAACTCTTGAAAATCAAAATTGTGGGTAAATAAATAATGACGATAAACCGATATTTTTGTAATTACACCAGTATGCAATTGATATTGGTTTGAATACCGGTATATATCGGTTTATCGATATACCATGCAGTCCTAACTTTAGGGTCCAAGTTTGGATTAGTGAAGGTGGGAGTTGGGGCTTGAATATAACTGCTGTAGGGTCATGTCAAAATGCTGTAAAATGTGGAGAAACGACATTGAATAGCCTTGAAATTTATAAGTCCTTGCCTGCAGGAAGACAGGTCAAAATGTTGGAAGACTTATTGTATTTTTTTTCTAATAAATTTATCGGAGAATGTGCACAATTTTATTGATTTTTCACACTTGTAGATATGTCACAAAGTAATTGGAAACTGAATGAAACTAATATTTTCTTTCTTCTAACACCTGTTTCTTCCTGTACAGGAATCCAGAAAGAGCAGAAAAAAATCCAAATCTTCAAGTTCATCATCCTCAGCATCACCATCTCCTGTTCGTAGAAAATCTATCACTTCAGTTAGAGATAGCAAATCCAGATCAAGGAGTCCACAGAAAAGATCATCTCGAAGGTCGTCAAGTCCCAGATCAGGGGTAAGGCCAAATAAAAAAAATGAATTGATTCTCAGGCAATTTTTTTTTTATAATCAGTGAGGGAGGGAGGATTTTATTTTTATTTCTTTTTTGTTTATTTTTTTTTGTTTCGTGTAAAGGGTTGAGTATACTCAGTAAATCTTTTTGCTGTTTTTCCTCTTGACAAAGAGAAAAGGTTGTATTTTAGTGTAGTTATACTATACCTTTTATAACTAACTGCCATAACAACAGCTAAAAGGATTTGTATTTTATTGTTCTTTTTAATGGTATAGTTCTGTCAAACATCATGATCCATTAGAATAGGCCCCAGTAACCAATGCTTGGGACAGGAGTCCTTTAAAATGGGAAACATGGCTCTAAATGATTGGTTAAACTTGAGTTTATATCGGTGTTGCGGCCACTATTAGTCATTGTACAGAAATATATGACCTTAAACACCATCAAATAAATAAATAATTAAATCATGATCCAGTATATCAGAATGGGCGTGATTTTTTTGCACTTGTCTTTTTTAAATTACGGGCACTTGCGAGCGCAAGTGCAATAGCACCCGTCTCACGCGAAGGACTGGATAGCTGGCTGCTAAGTTAAAGTGTTGGTAAGACCAATCAATATTTTCAATGTACAGCCCTAAGGCTGCACGTTGAAAATATTAATTGGTCAGCCTCCAGATAATAAATATGAACTCCAGTTGCTTCCATTGAGCCGACAAGGAAGATACCTCTAGGGTTCAAAGGGTTAACAATGTCTTGAACAAGTTATACAACTACTATTATTCTGTGAAAATTAAGGTAGTTATTGCCCTTTGTAAATTTTGCTCCAAATCTCATTGTTTATGCCAAAAGTACCCACTAGTGAAGCAACACATGCAGCCGCTCCCAGAACTCTTTTTCTGTTGCACTAACTCCTTCCATGCCGAGAGTTTGGAGTCTCCCATTGCCCGACATCCAAAACAATTTTAAAAAATTAGTGCCCCAAGAGTGAATCTGAAACCTTTGTATGGTGTGTAGACCTATATTGGATATCATTTTGAGGCTCTATGTTATGTGAAGCTTGCATCGAGCAGATGCTTCATGGATGGTGGTTGGGGAAGGGGGGTCCCCCAGTGTCTACACCACTGTATGTGCTTCCAAATTACTCTTTAATTTAGTTCTCGAAGGCCATATTATTTGGCTTTCATTTAACATTTTTGCACCATAGCATTCCAAACCAACCAGCGTTATTTACTAAAATCGTCATTCAAATTTAATTTTTTAATTTTATACCTCCCTGCCTATTGGCCGACATAAGCAATTTTCTTGGAGGGCCCCACTCAAGCCGTGAAACAAAAAACTACTATCAAAACTGCATATTTCTGCAACGTTTTGAGGGTCCCCATTGCAGATCATTGGAAAACATGATGTTGCTTCACCAACGATTGTTCCAGCACTGTCGTGCTCCCACCAATTATGCCTTGCTGCAATGTGACGTTCAGTCAAACGTGGAATTATTCGAGGTCAAGTGTACAAATTCCAGCTGTGTAGGCGATTTCGGATAGTCTGACCACTGACTCGCACATCTGTCGCTCGGTGCAGCTACTGTCCAATTTCTGAGGCACTTTGATGGTCACATTATGCAGTGGTTCGGATGAAATGATCCTGGCTAGCAGTTGTTGCCCTTGGACGACCTGACCAATATCTGTCATCAACATTGCCTGTCCGATGGTAGCTTGACCACAACCTGCTAATCACCAATTGAGTAGCGTTGAGAATTTGAGCCACTGCAGTCTGTCTTTTGCCACCTTCCAACATGCCAACAGCACGTAAACGTTTGTCATGTGTCAGTCTTCGCATACCTCGGAAGTTACGTTTCAACCAGAAACTATTGATAAATGAGTTTATACCAAGAAAAGAACGATGAGACTTCCGAAAAAGCCTGTCCAGTACAGATGAAAATTTCATAACATTCCCCACAGACATTATTAACGCGGCGCTCATGTGAAAAACCTGCACAAAATTGTGTGACATTAACCCTTTGATACTTTTGTACGTCTTATGATGTACGAATCAAACAACGCGTTGGTACTTTGTGGTCATTTGTTTTATTATTATTTTTCGATTTTTTAAAGTTTTAACCTCAATTCCTATTTTCTCGCGAATAGTTCTCAGTGACAACCGTTGAGCCAAATGTTATTGCAGCTTAAAATACTAATATAATCCTGCTATCAAGACATCTCAACTGGTTGAGTGCTAGAAGCCAATATCAGGACTTTCAAAAAATGAGGATACCAGAGCAAAAGCCAACCCTTTCCTTGCTTATATTTCATATTCAGTCAACCTCAAATAACTATTTTGTTTATATAAATTTGTTTTATTACAAATTATTGGAGAGTGCCTATTTTGTAATAAAACAAGTTTTGAATAACAAATTCAAACCACAAAAAATAATCTAGCCCTCAACCAGTTAATAACGGATGTGAAAAATATCTTGTTATTTGTTCTTTCCGACGTGTGGTGTCGCATTTTGAAAAACATTGAAGAAACTGAATTACCAGTGACGTTTGAACATCAGGATAATTAAAGTCTCAAAGGGTTAATCGGAATCCATCTCCAGGATAATTTATATTCATTATACTGTGTGACTATTATCACTTGGCTTAACCCTTTGTCTAATAATATGATCGTAACCAGCCAGCCAGTGCTATTCACAAAAATTATTGTTCAATGTTAATCATTTTTTTCATTTTTAGCTCAACTTTGACAAAGTCAAATTTGAGCTATTGTCATGGCCCGTTGTCCGTCTGTCCGTACGTCAACAATTGGCTATGGCTCGGGCTAGAGGTCGTATTTATGAACCGATCTTTACAAAACTTCTTGTGTACCTTTGTTATGACCCTGGGACGGGAACGAGTGTTTTTAGGTGTGGTCCGAAATTCAAGATGGCTGCCAGCGGCCATTTTGTACCGATGATGCAAAAATCAGTTTTTTGTACAGAACTTCTGTATGAAAGTTCTGATTTGAATAAAGTTTTGTATAAATGTTTAGTACCATGGGATACATCACATATAATACGGGGTTTTTTCTCGTGCGTAAATTATGCAAATTAGACTGACTTTGATTTATTTAGTGTTACTTTCAGAGCTGTAAGTGCCAAGCTGCTATGGCTCGGGCTAGAGGCCATATTTATGAACCAATCTTTACGAAACTTCTTGGGTACCTTTGTTATGACCATGGGATGAGAACGAGTGTTTTTGGGTGCAGTCCGAAATTCAAGATGGCTGCCAGCAGCCATTTTGTACCGACGATGCAGAAATTTTTTTTTTGTACAGAACTTCCATATGAAAGCTCTGATTTGAATAATTTTTCGTATGAATGTTTAGTACCATGAGATACATTACATATCATATGGGTTTTTTTCTCGTGCTTATATTATGCAAATTAGACTAACTTTGATTTATTTAGTGTTACTTTCAGCACTGTAAGTGCAAATCCCTATACGGCTCGGGCTAGAGGCTGTATTTATGAACCGATCTTTACGAAACATCATGGGTACCTTTGTTATCACTGTGAGACGAGAACGATTGTTTTTGGGTCTGGTCGGAAATTCAAGATGGCCGCTGGCAGCCATTTTGTACAAAATTAGGGGCAATCAGATTTTTGCACAGAACTTTCAAATGAAAGATCTGATTTGAATAAATTTTTGTATGAATGTTTAGTACCATGGGATACATTACATATAATACAGAGTTTTTCTCGTGAATAAATTATGCAAATTAGGGGTCCGGGTGGGACTTAGAAAATTTTGGACCAAAATCCGGAAATTAGTTTTTTGGTTTTTTATGCGTTTTGGTCAATTTTAAGACAAAAAAAAAAAATTTTTTTTACACTGAAAATTTGGGGTCCGGGTGGGACTTAGAAAATTTTGGACCAAAATCCGGAAATTAGTATTTTTATACTGTACCAATGACCCAGACATAGCTGGTGCTAACTCTTAAAATATAGGGCCAAACACAAATTTTGCCCCCCAATCCCCAAAATTTGCATCTAAAACTAAAGAAAACATGTCCTGAAAGGCCCTCCACACCTCGCCCCCACTGCGCATGCGCAGTGTCAAGGACGTTCCGAAATTGGCGCCATTTATCATTCTAAGTTTGGCCCTTCATCAGTTAACATCTGACTGATCTTTGTGCTTTTAAATCTCAGTTTAAATGATGCCAGACACATAAATATTAGTGAAATGGTGATTCTAAGGAGGACAGAAAAGGAGGAGAGGAAAAGAATGTGTGACAGAATATTATCAGGGCTGTAACTTAAAATTTTTTAATGAAATTATGTTAAGTTACCTATTTTCAAGGCAGCAGCCATTTTGTTGTCATTCTGATTATTTAGTTACACTGTTTTTTCAAGTGTTTTTCCTCTCTCCCTGTCCTTTAAGTTCCCCCTTGCTATTCTCCCATGCTTTTGGCATAGTTTCTGTAATTATTATTACTAAATTTTCTTGGGAGTTTTAGCTTAATAACAGAATGAATTCTGTTCTTTCCCCATGTTTACGTCTTCACCTACGGGTGGTTAGGCGTTGTGTTCTGCATCTACCATCTGATGTTCTGCAGTTTCTTCCCTGGAAGTCTCTGTTTTGCATCAGATGGTGTATTTTTGGTAACTGATTTCGGGCCTGGGTGCCTGGAGTCTTATTTTAGTGTTTTTACACTCATTGTTTACATTTACAACAGCCCTCTGTGTGAGGGGGGGATTTCTAAATAATAATATCTTTATGTTATTTTAATCATAACTAGATACATTATTATTGTTCGTAAGTGTTGAATAAATTGTTTAAAATATTTTTAAAATTTTTGTCCACACTTAGGCTTGGGATCCATTGGGGCTCAACGTTACTTTTCAGAAACTTGGGCTGTTCTGAAAAAATATTTTTTCAAAATATTTTGATTTCAATTATTTTTTTCTATATTAATGGATCATATTATTATTATGTATTTTGATTGCCAGGGGTTAGTGCGAGTACCAGGACTTGTTTTCTTTTCACATTGAAAGGATATTGATCAATTGTTTTAAGAGGAAGTCTTCCTCTGACCTTATTATCATTCTATATGTGGTCAGTGTTCTCGCATTAACTCCTGTTCTGTATCGTATGATTTCGATGACAATATGGGAAGCGTATGTCACGGTATGTTGTTGGGGATTTGGACACTCCGGTCCTTTCCCCGCAGGGTCACTCTACTTTATCAATTTCTATTTCAGACGATCAAGATTAGGGTGATGTATCTGTGATGTCTTCCAACAGTGTGCCTCCGTCGTCACTATTAATGAAGGGCTAGCGGAAAAGTGCTCATGTAATACGCCAATTGCCTAAGAGGACCCTAGTAGGTTCGACGGCCTTTGACGTCCGCTAGCTCGCCCGGTGTAGCGTCCATTCACCGAATGGTTCGGCAGCCGGGTTCGTCCGTTGCGGTCTAGAAGGAATTTTGGGGTGATGCGAGCACTATAAAATTAACTTAATGCACACCCAGTGACGGCGGATCGGAGGGAGAACGGAGGAAGCCTTTTAGTCCGGTTCATAGCTCGTTCCGGTCCATCCGGACGGCAAGCGAGAGAGGCCCCTCTCTCGTTCAACAACATCTGGCCCCAGATGTTGTGGTACAAATGTGTCGTTAGCGGAGCATACGTCCGTCGCTCGGGACGCTCCGTTGTATAGGCAGTCCGCTGAGACTGCTAAGGCTTCCTCTTCTCGTCAGCGCACACGACCGCACCTTGGCTGCGTGACCGCCGATATATTACCAGCTTCGCCGATCAAGGATTCTTCGGCGACCAGGTCACACCATCTGGCAGCCAGGGATTCGAGACCGATGGACTCCGGACGTTCGCATAGGAAGTATGCGGGAGCCATCTGATGCGGAGCTGCCCTCGGCGAAGCACCGATAGACTGCGCCTCCGCAGGTCTCGACGCCGGACATTCTTGTGCACATAGCACAGCTTATCGCAGCATCCCAGCAGCCGACAGAAACGGTGTCGGATCGAGAATTATCCGACAGCGCTGGGTCGGTAGCCGGGGACTCGAGGCCTGCAGACTCCGGACGTTCGCATAGGAAGTGTGCGGGAGTCAACGTACACGGAGCTTCCAGCGGCAATGCTTCGTAAGTCCGCTACTGCACAGGCCTCGGGAACGGACGTGCTTTCCTTAATAGCACAGTTTATCGCAGCATCCCAGCATCAACTGAATCTGTCGCATATATTTTATCCGACGATGCTGGGTCGGGACGCTCCGCGGAAGCGGGTACGGACGTCCGAAAGTTTCATCCGGTCCGACGGGATACCGAAAGGGATTCGGTGGATTTCAAGCTTTCCCTTTCGGAACAACATATGCTGCGATGCCGGATAAGAAACTGATAGCGTCGGTGGACTTAGAAATTTTTGGTTCGGTTCAGGGACATCGTCCCTCAGTTCCGACATAGTCCAATAATGTCACACAAACTTTCGAATTATTGAACGACGCTATATATATTATTATTTTATGCTTGCTATCCAAGCATTTCTGGTTTCTTGTTCGAAGAGTTATGGAGATGTCTTTCAAAAGTGTGCCTCTGTCGTCATAGTTATTGAAGAGTTAGCGGCAATAAGTGCTCATGGAATATGTCTATCGCTTACGGAGTGACATTCGCTAGCTCACCCGGTGTAGCGTACATTCATCGAATGGTTCGGCTGCCGGGTTCGTCCGTTGCGGTCTAGGAAGGAGATTTGGGTGATGCGAGCACTTTAATTACTTTAGTACTCACCCAGTGACGGCAGATTGAGGACAGATCGGAGGAAGCCAACAACATAGGGGACCGCATGTTGTGGTTCAGATATTTTACATTCGGAGCATATGTCCGTTGCTCGGGACGCTCCGTTATATTGACAGTCCGAGAGACTGTCTTTAATGCTTCCTCATCCTCACAGCAGGGCACACGACCGCACATTGGCTACGTGACCTCGAGTATCCGATCAGTTTCGGCATTCAGTGATTCCACAGCGAATAGGTCGCGCCATCCGGTAGCCAAGGGACACGAGGCCTATACACTCCGTTCGCTCGCATATTGGAAGTATGCACGGGGTAACGATCTCGGAGCTTCCTGCGGCAATGCATCGTAAGACCGCTGCTCCTCAGGCCTCAGTGACGGACGTGCTATCCGAGTTAGCACAGTTGTTTCGCAGCATCCCAGCAATTGACGGTTTCTCGGTCGAATCAGGAATTATCCGACGGCGCTGGGTCGGTGCGGTCCGCGGTTGCATCAAGCTACGGACGACCGAACGCTTTATAGGGTCCGACAGGATGGCGAAAGGGATTCGAAAGATTTCGAGTTTTCCCTTTAGTAGTATCGGAAGATGCCTTTCATATCTTCTGGCATTTCTTCCAGTGATTATTTTTCGGACTTCATTGCTGCGATCTTGGATAAGAGACTTATAGCGTCATTGGACTCGGATTTTTCGATCGGTACAGGGACTTTGTCCCTGACTTACCGACGCAGTCCAATATTGTCATTACAACATGTGTTTTATTTTTCGACGCTATATATTATATATATATATACAAGCCTGCTACTAAGCATGATAGTTTAGTTTCTTGTCCGCGTGGCTCATTTCTGCCATTTTATCTTTTTTACATATAGTTTATTTTGGCAGAGCAGGGCATACCGAGAGTTCATATGCGTCTAGACGGTGTGATTAAAGACTGCATATATTCTTTTTCGCCGTTTATGTCTTTTCCAATTTCAATGTTGGGAACGACATTATGTATAGTAGACTTAACTTAGACGCTTTATTATACGTAATCCGCCTTACTGAGGCGTTATCATTACGTCTTCAAGAAAAGATTTACGGGATATTATTCTCAATGTAATTTCTTTTGAGGGCAGTAGTTTGTTCACGTATAACTCCGCCCTTCAGTGGCTGATTGGAGTTGGTTAGACGTGATGCAGCCCTAGCTACATCCACGCGTGGATAGTAGGTTAAGAACTCTCTCAGAGTCGCTTCGTTCTCGGAGGAGCTTCTCTTCGACGGCAACTTTCCGGCAATCCATGAATTGCTTGATTTATACATTCTCTTGTCTATATAGTGTTACAAGAGATTCAGACTGGGGCAAACATTCGGTGGTTGACTCAGAGAGTACCGCCGCAGTTGCCGGACCCTAGTGTGGCTGTTATGACGGTTGCCAGTCAAACAGATTGGGATATATACTGATCCCTACGGATTCGAAGTGCCAGGGTCTTTGGGTTCCGCAGTCTTTTAGCTATCAGTTTAACTTCCGCGGAATAATGTTTTTTAGGCTTGCTTTATGTCATTGCATGAACATTATTCAGAAACGCATGCCCAAATTCCTGTCCTTTAATTCGACAGTAGTGGCGTATCTCCGGAACCAGGGAGGCACTCTTTCGTTTCCGTTATTCAATTTAATGGAAAGAATCCGTCTGTTGGTTATAGTACACCAAGTTCAGTTTTGGTCCGTCATATTCTGGGTCGTCTGATTGTTTTATCGCACTCCCGTTCTCTTACGGGTCGCTTGTTGCTGTCAGAATGGACTCTCAACAAACAAGTATTTAATCAGATTTGCTATCTATGGGAGCGCCCAATGATGTTTTATTTATGACACAGCTTGCTTATCAATTGCAGACGTATGTGTTAGCTTGTCCAGATCTCTGAGCTAATACTGTTAACGCTCTATTGATCTATAGGACGGAATGATAGGATACGCGTATCCTCCGGCGCTGTTGTTTTAGCAGGTATTGCTAAGATAAACAACCACAATACATTTCTGTTGATAGCATCTCTATCTTCACAGAGATCTTGAGTAATTTACTCTCTTGTCTACTGTGGATCTTAACGTGAAATCTTCCTCTATGTGAGGATCTTTTTTCACTGGGTAAATCGTGTCATCTTTATCACAACCAGCAAGGTCGCAACCTTCATGTATTCCGTTGTGTGGTCCGTATTGCATTGTAAGCACTGTACTGGACGAGCTTTGGACGCGATTTCTTACTATAGGAGATCCTCTTCTTCGCTATTCTATGCGACTAAAGTGGAGGCTCTTCCGTCGTGGTGTAGGGATCATTATGTTCATATGGTTGATCCCTCCATACTACGCATTGCTAGTTTTTAGTATACTTGTTTCACAAGATCTACTGCAGCCTGTTGTTATTTAGGTTATAGGTTTATGTTACCTCATACCTATGCACTCTACGATAGTTTACAATTGAGTCTTTTGTCTCTTTATCTAAGTCAGTTAGTAACTTTTTGATAAATAGACTTAGAATCTTTAGATTAAATTCCTATATGGATTTTAACTTCGGTTCTTATTTAGCTAAGTAATCATTTGAGCCTCTGGAAACAGTAGTTTTCAAATTCTGACCTTTTAGACAGTAATTCTGTTGGTTTCTCTTTTACTGTAGGGTCAGTGAGTTTCATGCACTATCGATGGATGATTTTCACTTTCATAGTTTCGGAATCAATACTTCCGTTACTATTTAGGTTGGATTGTTGCATAAGAGTTAGGCTCCTATTATCCGGAACCTATTATTTTAAGGTCCTTCCGTCTTCGTATGGGCATAGGCCTTTACTCTTTCCGGGTACAGTTTATGTATTTATAAACAGATATCTGTTTATTACAAGGGCGTAAGCTTCTTCTGCCTTTGATGTCTAGTAGAAGGACGTTACGCTCCATTTTATTGTTAATGGATTCTATTAACTAGCGTACTGCTTATGGTATATCATTGGCTTAGCAGTTGTGCTTAAGATTTCGGCTCATGAAGTAAGAGTTCTTCTACTTCTTGGGCTTACATTAATAGTGTTGCTATTATAGATTTTTGAAGGCTGCTCATTGCGCTCAGCCATCCATTCATGAATTTTATCTCAGAAATATCGAGTCCATTTCTGGAGGCCTCTATTGTTAGGTCTATTATCTACTGCTCAGAATGTCATTCACTTAACAGTTGCTACTATAGCTAGGTAGGCTGTCTGTTTTGGCAGTGTCTCCGTTCGGCTGCCCTCTTCGCTCTGGGCTATTTGACCCAGGGCAAGAAAAAGGGGGGGGGGGAGGGTGTTCCCTTGGGTCACCTGTTTTTACTATGAAAACAAGGGGATACCTCCTCCGGAGTTAGTAATTCTGAGCTGTTATTGGGATGGTTGTTTAGTGAGAAGTTTAAGTTTATAAAATTCATTCAAGTCTTAGTTTTTAAAGTATAGCTTTTGAATATTGCATATGTCAACGGACATGATTATGCAATTCTCACACACTTTTAGGAGTATAAGAGTCTCTATTCTCTAGACTTACTTTATTATTGGCTTACTTTAAAAATTATTAGTATAAGGATTATTGGATATTAATAGAGTACATGGATGTATGAAGCTCAATTTTTGGAAGGTGTTGTATCTTTCTAATTTATCATAAATAAGAAAGATACATGTAAGGCCTATTACTTCTTTTCCCTACAGGGGATGACTCTATTTTATTTTATTGAGCGTATTCCATTTTGCTCTATGTCCTTGGCCCTCCAGCCTTTTTACTATTCAGCTATGTCTGGGTCATTGGTACAGTATAAAAATGTTAAAAAATTTATAGTAATTTATATATTTTTTATACTTACCAATGACCCAGACGGGGATGGCCCTCCCAGGAGTTGGGAACTCTTGCCTCCCCGCTGAGTACATAGCGCTTACCAGGCACTGGTTATTAGAATGATAAATGGCGCCAATTTCGGAACGTCCTTGACACTGCGCATGCGCAGTGGGGGCGAGGTGTGGAGGGCCTTTCAGGACATGTTTTCTTTAGTTTTAGATGCAAATTTTGGGGATTGGGGGGCAAAATTTGTGTTTGGCCCTATATTTTAAGAGTTAGCACCAGCTATGTCTGGGTCATTGGTAAGTATAAAAAATATATAAATTACTATAAATTTTTTAACTTTTTGTGTTTTGATGCATTTTGGTCAATTTTAAGAAGAAGAAGAAAAAATTTTAGTCTGAAAATATTTTGTTTGGGACTGAAAATTTCCACACAAAAATAATAATCTACAATGATTGGTCTTAATCTGTAGTCCATTACAATCACCTTGTAATTCTTTTATTATTGTTGACTGGGCCAAAACAAATACTAATTCCTGTCATATTCATTATTCAGTTGTCTTGGTCACAGAAAGTACTAATTCCTGTCATATCCAAGTTGAGCTACAGAGTCATTGACTCTTTCATTTACCACAAAATCATAGCTCCTTGAGCTTATTTCAATGAAGGGCCATAAACTATGTGTTTGAGTTGAGGTTAAAAATTTAACAGCATTTTAGTTGTACAAGAATTTTTTCATAAGTGTTGTCTCCTTTGATGGGCTATCTGCTATGAAGGGCCTTAAACTAGTTTGAGTTGAGGTTTAAAATTGAACAGTTTTTATTCAAGAAGTTTTTGCAAGTGTCGATTGCTATGAAGGGCCCTAAAGTACATGTGTGAGTTGATTTTAAAAAGTGAACAATTTTTAGCTCAACTTGACAAAGTCAAGCTGAGCTATTGCTATCACTTCTCGTCCGTCGGCATATGTACGTACGTATGTACGTTAGTACGTTAGTATGTACGTCCACAATTTCCTTTGGCACACCTCACAGGTCGCATTTATGATCAGATTACTTTGAAACTTCTTATTCTTGTTTGGGGAGACCTCTAGATGGGAGCTGTCGATTTTCTTCAATTTCCCTCAAAAATTGTTGCTGCGGCCAACGTTCTTAGAACTTAGTTTAGTCAAACTACAATATTTGCCTTTGGCACACCCTACAGGGCACATTTATGATTTGATTGCTTTGAAACCTGATACGCTTATTTAGGGTGACCTCTAGATGGGAGCTATCGATTTTCTTCAATTTCCGGCAAAAAATGTTGCCACGGCCAACGTTCGTAGAACTTAGTTTAGTCAGACCTCAATATTTCCCTTTGGCACACCCTACAGGGTACATTTACGACCAGATTGCTTTGAAACCTGGTATGCTTGTTTGGGGAGACCTCTAGATGGGAGCTATCGATATTTTTATACTGTACCAATGACCCAGACATAGCTGGTGCTAACTCTTAAAATATAGGGCCAAACACAAATTTTGCCCCCCAATCCCCAAAATTTGCATCTAAAACCAAAGAAAACATGTCCTGAATGGCCCTCCACACTTCACCTCTACTGCGCATGCGCAGTGTCAAGGACGTTCCGAAATTGGCGCCATTATTCATTCTTAGTTTGGCCCTTCATCAGTTAACATCTGACTGATCTTTGTGCTTGTAAATCTCAGTTTAAATGATGCCAGACACATAAATATTAGTGAAATGGTGATTCTAAGGAGGATATAGAAGGAGGAGAGGAAAAATGTGTGACAGAATATTATCAGGGCTGTAACTTAAAATTTTTTAATAAAATTATGTTAAGTTACCTATTTTCAAGGCAGCAGCCATTTTGTTGTCATTCTTGTTATTTAGTTACACTGATTTTTCAGTGTTTTCCTCTCTCCCTTTCCTTTAAGTCCCCTCTTGCTATTCTCCCATGCTTTTGGCATAGTTTCTGTAATTATTATTACTAAAATTTCTTGGGAGTTTTAGCTGAATAACAGAATGAATTCTGTTCTTTTCCCCATGTTTACGTCTTCACCTATGGGTGGTTAGGCGTTGTGTTCTGCATCTACCATCTGATGTTCTGCAGTTTCTTCCCTGGAAGTCTCTGTTTTGCATCAGATAGTGTATTTTTGGTAACTGATTTCGGGCCTGGGTGCCTGGAGTCTTATTTTAGTGTTTTTACACTCATTGTTTACATTTACAACAGCCCTCTGTGTGAGGGGGGGATTTCTTGAAAATAATATCTTTATGTTAATTTAATCATAACTAGATATATTATTATTGTTCGTAAGTGTTGCATAAACTGTTTAAAATATTTTTAAATTTTTTGTCCACACTTAGGCTTGGGATCCATTGGGGCTCAACGTTACTTTTCAGAAACTTGGGCTGTTCTGAAAAAATATTTTTTCAAAATATTTTGATTTCATTTATTTTTTCTATGTTAATGGATCATATTATTATTATGTATTTTGATTATCAGGGGTTGGTGTGAGTACCAGGACTTTGTTTTCTTTTCACATTGAAAGGATTTTGATCAATTGTAATAAGAGGAAGTCTTCCTCTGACTTTTATAATCATTCTATATGTAGTCAGTGTACTCGCATTAACTCCTGTTCTGTATCTGATGATTTCGATGACAACATGGGAAGCGTATGTCACGGTATGTTAGTGGGGAATTGGACATTCCGGTCCTTTCCCCGCAGGGTCACTCTACTTCATCAATTTCTATTTCAGACGATCAAGATTAGGGTGATGTATCTGTGATGTCTTCCAACAGTGTGCCTCCGTCGTCACAATTAATGAAGGGCTAGCGGAAAAGTGCTCATGTAAATACGCCAATTGCCTAAGAGGACCCTAGTAGGTTCGACGGCCTTTGACGTCCGCTAGCTCGCCCGGTGTAGCGTCCATTCATCGAATGGTTCGGCAGCCAGGTTCGTCCGTTGCGGTCTAGAAGGAGTTTTGGGATGATGTGAGCACTATAAATCAACCAATGCACACCCAGTGACGGCGGATTAGGGGGAGAACGGAGGAAGCCTTTTAGTCCGGTTCATAGCTCGTTCTGGTCCATCCGGACGGCGAGCGAGAGAGGCCCCTCTCTCGTACAACAACATCTGGCCCCAGATGTTGTGGTACAAAATGTTTCGCATTCGGAGCATACGTCCGCCGCTCGGGACGCTCGGACATATAGTCAGTCCGGAGAGACTGTCAATAAGGCTTCCTCATTCTCATGGTAGCGCACACGACCGCTCTTGGCTACGTGACCTCGGATATCCAGTCAGCTTCGCCAGTCAGAGAATCATCGGCGACCAGGTCACACCATCTGGTAGCCAGGGACAGGAGGCCTGCAGACACCGGACGTTCGCATAGGAAAGTGTGCGGGAGTCACACGGAGCTTCCGGCGGCAATGCATCGTAAGACTGCTACTGCACAGGCCTCGGGGACGGATGTGCTATCCTAAATAGCACAGCTTATCGCAGCATCCCAGCAACAACTGAATCTGTCGCATAATGTTTTATCCGACGATGCTGGGTCGGGACGCTCCGCGGAAGCGGGTACGGACGTCCGAAAATTTCATCCGGTCCGACGGGATACCGAAAGGGATTCGGAGGATTTCGAGCTTTCCCTTTCGGAACAACATATGCTGTTGTGTATGTCATCTGACTTGATCTTCTACAGGTTCTTTCGTCGGACCAGAATGCTGCGATGCCGGATAAGAAACTGATAGCGTCGGTGGACTTAGAAATTTTTGGTTCGGTTCAGGGACATCGTCCCTCAGTTCCGACATAGTCCAATAATGTCACACAAACTTTCGAATCATTGAACGACGCTATATATTTATTATTATATGCTTGCTATTACCAAGCATTTCTGGTTTCTTGTTCGCAAAGTTACGGAGATGTCTTTCAAAAGTGTGCCTCTGTTGTCATAGTTGAAGAAGAGCTAGCGGCAATAAGTGCTCATGGAATATGTCTATCGCCTAAGAGGTCCCTTGTAGGATCGACGGAGTGACATTCGCTAGCTCACCCGGTGTAGCGTACATTCATCGAATGGTTCGGCTTCCGGGTTCGTCCGTTGCAGTCTAGGAAGGAGATTTGGGTGATGCGAGCACTTTAATTACTTTAGTACTCACCCAGTGACGGCGGATTGAGGACAGATCGGAGGAAGTCTGTTAGTCCGGTTCCTGGCTTGTCCAGGTCCGTCCTGGCTGTGAGCGAGAGAGGTCCCTCTCTTGTCCAACAACATAGGGGACCGCATGTTGTGGTTCAGATATTTTACATTCGGAGCATATGTCCGTCGCTCGGGACGCTCCGTTATATTGACAGTCCGAGAGACTGTCGATAATGCTTTCTCATCCTCACGGCAGTGCACACGACCGCACATTGGCTACGTGACCTCGAGTATCCGATCAGTTTCGTCATTCAGTGATTCCACGGCGAACAGGTCACGCCATCCGGTAGCCAAGGGACACGAGGCCTATACACTCCGTTCGCTCGCATATTGGTAGTATGCACGGGGTAACGATCACGGAGCTTCCAGCGGCAATGCATCGTAGGACCGCTTCTCCACAGGCCTCAGTGACGGACGTGCTATCCGAGTTAGCACAGTTTTTTCGCAGCATCCCAGCAATCGACAGTTTCTTGGTCGAATCAGGAATTTTCCGACGGCGCTGGGTCGGTGCGGTCCGCGGTTGCATCAGGTACGGACGACCGAACGCTTTATAGGGTCCGACAGGATGGCGAAAGGGATTCGAAAGATTTCGAGTTTTCCCTTTCGTAGCATCGGAAGCTGCCATACATATCTTCCGGCATTATCTTCCAGTGATTGTTATTTCGGACTACATTGCTGCGATGTTGGATAAGAGACTTATAGCGTCATTGGACACGGAATTTTGGATCGGTTCAGGGACATTGTCCCTGACTTACCGACACAGTCCAACAATGTCATTAGAACATGTGTATTATTTATCGACGCTATATATATATAAGCCTGCTACCAAGCATGATAGTTTAGTTTCTTGTCCGCAATGCTCATTTCTGCCTTTTATCATTTATACGAATAATTTATTTTGGCAGAACAGGGCATCCCGAGAGTTCATATGCGTCTAGACGGCGTGGTTAAAGACTGGAAATAATCTTTTTCGCCGTCTATGTCTTTTCCAACCACAATGTTGGAAACGACAATGATGTCTAATAGACTTAACTTAGACGCTTTATCATACGTAATCCACCTTACTGAGGCGTTATCATTACGTCTTCTAGAGAAAGAATTCCGGGATATGATCCTCAATGTGATTTCTTTTGAGGGCAGTAGTTTGTTCATGTATAACTCCGCCCTTCAGTGGCTGCTTGGAGTTGGTTAGACGTGACGTAGCCCTAGCTACATCCATGCGCGTGGATAGTAAGGTGAAGAACTCTCTCAGAGTCGCTTCGTTCTCGGAGAAGCTTCTCTTCGACGGCAACTTTTCAGCAATCCATGAATTGCTCGATTTACACGTTCTCTTGTCTATCTAGTATAGCAAGAGATTCAGACTGGGGCAAACATTCGGTGGTTGACTCAGAGAGTGCCACTGCAGTTGCCGGATCCGAGTTTTATAATTATGGCGGTTGCCAGTCAAACAGGTTGGGATATAATATTGATCCCAACGGATTCGAAGTGCCTGGGTCTTTGGGTTCTGCAGTCTCTAAGCAAGTACTTATCTTCCACGGAATAATGTTTTTTTAGGCTTGCTTTATGTCATTGGATGAACATTATTCAGAAATGCATGTCCAAATCCTGTCCGTTAATTCGACAGTAGTGGCGTATCTCCGGAACCAGGGAGGCACTCATTCGTTTCCATTATTCAATTTAATGGAATGAATCCTTCTGTTTGTTATAGTACACCAAGTTCTGCTTCGGTCCGTCATATTCCGGGTCGTCTGATTGTATTACCGGACCCCCGTTCACTTATGGGTCGCTTGTTGCCGTCAGAATGGACTCTCAACAAACAAGTATTCAATCAGATTTGCTATCAATGGGAGCGCCCAATGATAATTTATTTACGACACAACTTGCTAATCTATTGCAGACGTATGTGTTTGCTTGTCCGGATCTCTGAGCTTATGTTGTTAACGCTCTATTGATCTAATAGGACAGAATGATAGGATATGTGTATCCTCCTGCACTGTTGTTTCAGCAAGTATTGCTAAGATAAACAACCACAATACATTTCTGTTGATAGCATCTCTGTCTTCACAGAGACCGTGGGTAAATTTACTCTGATGTCTACTGTGGGACTTAACGCGAAATCTTCCTCCATGAGAGGATCTTTTTTCGCTGGGTAAATCGTGTCATCTTTATCACAACCCGCAAGGTCTCAACCTTCACGTATTCCGTTGTGTGGTCCTTATTGCATTGTAAGCATTGTACTGGACGAGCTTTGGACGCGATTTCTTACTATAGGAGAACCTCTTCTTCGCTATACTATGCAGCTAAAGTGGAGGCTCTTCCGTCGTTGGTGTAGGGATCACTATGTCGATATTGTTGATTCCTCCATACTAGTCATTGCAACTTTTTAGTAAACTTGTTTGACAAGATCTACTGCAGCCTGTTATTATTAAGGTTATAGGTTTATGTTACCTCATACCTATGCACTCTATGATAGTTTACAATTGAGTCTTATGTCTCTTTATCTAAGTCAGTTAGTAACTTTTCGATAAATAGACTTAGAATCATTAGATTAAATTCCTATACGGAATTTAACTTCGGTTCTTATTTAGCTAAGTAATCATTTGAGCCTCTGAAAACAGTAGTTTTCAAATTCTGACCTTTTAGACAGTAATTCTGTTGGCTTCTCTTTTACTGAAGAGTCAGTGAGTTTCATGCACTATCGGTGGATGATTTTCACTTTCGTAGTTTCGGAATCACTACTTCCTTTACTATTTAGGTTGGATTGTCGCATAAGAGTCAGGCTCCTAATTAATATCTGGAACCTATTGTTATTAAGGTCCTTCCGTCTTCGTACGGGCATAGGCCTTTACTCTGTCCGGTTAGAGTTTATGTATTTATAAACAGATATCTGTTTATTACTACGGGCGTAAGCTTCTTCTGTCTTTGATGCCTAATAGAAGGACGTTACGCTCCATTCTATTGCTAATGGATTCAATTAACTATCGATACTGCTTATGGTATATCATTCACTCAGCAGTTGTGTTTGAGATTTCGGCTCATGAAGTAAGAGTTCTTCTACATCTTGGGCTTACATTAATAGTGTCGCTATTATAGATTTTTGAAGGCTGCTCATTGCGCTCAGCCATCCACATTCATGAATTTTTATCTCAGAAATATCGAGTCCATTTCTGGAGGCCTCTATTGTTAGGTCTATTATCTACTGCTCAGAATGTCATTCACTTAACAGTTGCTACTATAGCTAGGTAGGCTGTCTGTTTCGGCAGTGACTCCGTTCTGCTGCCCTCTTCCCTCTGGGCTATTTGACCCAGGGCAAGATAAAGGGGGGGGGGGGAAGGGTGTTCCCATGGGTCACCTGTTTTACTATGAAAACAAGGGGATACCTCCTCCGGAGTTAGTAATTCTGAGCTGTTATTGGGATGGTTGTTTAGTGAGAAGTTTATGTTTTAAAAATTCATTCAGGTCTTAGTTTTTAAAGTATAGCTTTTGAATATAGCACGTGTCAACGGACATTATTATACAATCCTCAGACACTTTTGAGTATTAAGAGTCTCTATTCTCTAGACTTACTTTATTTATTGGCTTACTTTAAAAATTATTAGTATAAGGATTATACTAGATATTAATAGAGTACATGGATGTATGATGCTCAATTTTGGAAGGTGTTGTATCTTTCTAATTTATCATAAATAAGAAAGATACATGTAAGGCCTAATACTTCTTTTTCCCTAGAGGGGATGACTCTATTTTATATAATTGAGCGTATTCCATCTTGCTCTATGTCCTTGGCCCTCCAGCCTTTTTACTATTCAGCTATGTCTGGGTCATTGGTACAGTATAAAAATGTTAAAAAATTTATAGTAATTTATATATTTTTTATACTTACCAATGACCCAGACGGGGATGGCCCTCCCAGGAGTTGGGAACTCTTACCTCCCCGCTGAGTACATAGTGCTTACCAGGCACTGGTTATAAGAATGAATAATGGCGCCAATTTCGGAACGTCCTTGACACTGCGCATGCCCAGTAGAGGTGAAGTGTGGAGGGCCATTCAGGACATGTTTTCTTTGGTTTTAGATGCAAATTTTGGGGATTGGGGGGCAAAATTTGTGTTTGGCCCTATATTTTAAGAGTTAGCACCAGCTATGTCTGGGTCATTGGTAAGTATAAAAAATATATAAATTACTATAAATTTTTTAACTTTCTTGAATTTCTGTCAAAAAGTGTTGCCGCGGCCAACATTCTTAAAACTTAGTTTAGTCAGAAGACTCAATATTTCCCTTTGGCACACCCTACAGGGTACATTTATGATCGGATTACTTTGAAACCTGGCATGCTTGTTTGGGGTGACCTCTAGATGGGAGCTATCGATTTTCTTCAATTTCTGTCAAAAAATGTTGCCGCGGCCAACGTTCTTAGAACTTAGTTTAGTCAAACCACAATATTTCCCTTTGGCACACCCTACAGGGCACATTTATGATTTGATTGCTTTGAAACCTGGTATGCTTATTTAGGGTGACCTCTAGATGGGAGCTATCGATTTTCTTCAATTTCCGGCAAAAAATGTTGCCACGGCCAACGTTCGTAGAACTTAGTTCAGTCAGACCTCAATATTTCCCTTTGGCACACCCTACAGGGCCCATTTATGATCAGATTGCTTTGAAACCTGGTATGCTTGTTTGGGGAGACCTCTAGATGGGAGCTATCGATTTTCTTCAATTTCTGTCAAAAAATTTTGCCGCGTCCAACGTTCTTAGAACTTAGTTTAGTCAGAAGACTCAATATTTCCCTTTGGCACACCCTACAGGGTACATTTATGATCGGATTGCTTTGAAACCTGACATGCTTGTTTGGGGTGACATCTAGATGGGAGCTATCGATTTTCTTCAATTTCCGTCAAAAAATGTTGCCGCGGCCAACATTTTTAGAACTCAGTTTAGTCAGACCACAATATTTCCCTTTGGCACACCCTACAGGGCACATTTATGATTTGATTGCTTTGAAACCTGGTATGCTTGTTTGGGGAGACCTCTAGATGGGAGCTATCGATTTTCTTCAATTTCCATCAAAAAATGTTGCCGCGGCCAGCGTTCTTAGAACTTGGTTTAGTCAGAAGACTCGATATTTCCCTTTGGCACACCCTACAGGGCACATTTATGATCGGATTGCTTTGAAACCTTTCATGCTTGTTTGGGGTGACCTCTAGATGGGAGCTATCGATTTTCTTCAATTTCCATCAAAAAATGTTGCCGCAGCCAACATTCTTAGAACTTAGTTTAGTCAGACCACAATATTTCCCTTTGGCTCACCCTACAGGGCTCATTTATGATTAGATTGCTTTGAAACCTGGTATGCTTATTTACGGTAACCTCTAGATAGGAGCTATCGATTTTCTTCCATTTCCATCAAAAAATGTTGCCACGGCCAACATTCTTAGAATTTAGTCTAGTCAGACCACAATATTTCCCTTTTGTACACCCTACAGGGCACATTTATGATCGGCTTGCTTTGAAACCTGGCATGCTTGTTTGGGGAGGCCTCTAGATGGGAGCTATCGATTTTCTTCGGTTTTTGTCAAAAAATGTTGCCACTGGCAAAAAAACTGACATTGGTCCCAATGATCTTCAGTTTTGCCATTTCATTTATAACTTACCAAGTTCAAGTTTGTCAAGTTGAGCTACAGTGTCATTGACACTTTCATTAGTTATTCAGTGATTCAAGATTTTTTGTTTTGCAAATGCCATCTGCTATTGGTGTTAGGTGAAGGATAAATTAGATTTATGGCTAAGGCCCCACAAAGTCGATCTTGTGTTTCTCAGTCCATTTTTTGTAAAATTGCATGTGAGCAGGTGGTTTTTAGCTCCCCTTGACAAAGTCAAGCTGAGCTAATCCCATCGCTCTCCGTCCATCGTTTGTCCGTCCATCCATCATCAGTCACCACCATGTTTTGGTCTTCTCCAAAACCACTGTGCCAATTCAAGTGAAAGTTTGTGTGAGTGTTGGTCCCGAAGGGGCATTACATTTTTGTTCAGCTCAACATGCCCAGCCCCATAGGGAGGGGGGCGGGGAAATGCTCCAAAATATTTTTAAAGTCTTCTCATGAACCAGTGATTACCATGTCTTGATATTTGTTGTGGTGCTTCCTTTTGAGGTGTAGATTCAAGTTTGTTCAAACGAAGTTTGTGAAGCAATATTTGGCTTTATAATGGCAGGAGTAAGATTTTTGGACCCACCATAAATTTCTATTTCCTGAACCGATGGTCTGATTTGAACTAAATTTGGTATGTGGTATTATTGGGTCATAAGTACTTGACTCGTGCCAAAAAACAAACAAAAATATTCCTCCATCCCCATGGGAACCCCAGGAGCCAAAAATTGAAATATTTTCAAACAACCATGTTTCCCAAACCACACGGAACAGAGAACTGTTATTTGGTATGAAGCATCCTTAGGACCAGTAGAATTGAATGGTAAAAAAAAAATTGCCATCGGTTATGTTAGGGTGTTCTGTAGAGGTCATCGAAATAATGCTCTGTCAGCATATTTGCAAAAATTTGAAAAATTCTTTTTCTCCAGAACCAATGGTCAGAATGTTTTGATATTCGGTATAAGGCAGGGGGGTCAGATACAAGTTTGTTAAAATAATGCCCATTGGTTCATATTTGGGCTCAATACTGGAACCCAAATTTTTAACTTAGGGCAATATGGGGAATATTCTTTAAAAATCTTCTTCAGAACCACCAGTCAGAATCTTTTAATGTTTGGTATACATCATTGTTATGAGGGTCAGATTTAAGATTGTTCAAACCAAATCCCTAGCTTAATATTCGGGCTTCCTACTGAAGCCCAGATTTTAACTTGGTTCAATATGGGGATAATTTTTTTAAATCTTCTTCAGATCCGCCAGTCAGAAATTTGGTATACAACATCTCTAGGTGGGTCAGATTCAAGTTTGTTCAAATCGGATCCCTAGGTATATATTTGGGCTCGCTATGGTAGCCCAAATTTTAACATAGTGCAATATGAAGAAATTTCTTGAAAAATCTTCTTCAGATCCACCAGTGGGAATGCTTTCATATTTAGTATACAACATCTCTAGGGAGGTCAGATTCATGTTTGTTCAATTTGAGTGCCTGGGTTAATATTTGGGCTCCACATGGGAACCTGAAATTTGACTACAATATGAGGGAATTTCTTGAAAAAATTTCTTCAAATTAACCTGTCGGAATCCTTTCATATTTGGTTTACAACATCTCTAGGAGAGTCAGATTCAAGTTTGTTCAAATTGGTTCCCTGGGTTAATATTTGGGCTCCCTGTGGTAGCCCGAACTTTAACTTAGTGCAATATGAGGGAATTTCTTTGAAAATCTTCTTAGGTCCACTAGTCAGAATGCTTTCATATTTGGTATACAACATCTCTAGGGAGGTCAGATTCAACTTTGTTCAAATCGAGAGCCTGGGTTAATATTTGGACTCCCTATGGGAGCCAGAATTGGCCATGTAGCTGAAGAATTAGGAATTTTGTATTCAGTACCCTCTTAAGGTGTGTAACTAAGATTAATCCACATAGGTCGTATCAAGGGGCTTTATAGGGGAGCTCCACATTTTACATTATGATCAACTGAAGAAAAGGCATGATGCTCAGACTATTTTTATCACTCCTGAGGGGCTCAAGGATTGACGATGTATCCTATGGAGATGGATTTCTTAATGTAGACTCATTCTTGGACTCGGTTTATTCGTGTTCTGTTCAAGGTGAGCACTTAGGCCCCATGGGGCCTCTTGTTTGTTTTATTTTTAGCTCAACTTTGGCGAAGCCAAATTTGAGGTATTGTCATGGCCCGTTGTCCGTCTGTCGCGCCGTACACACGGCTCGAGCTAGAGGCCGTATTTATGAACCGATCTTTACGAAACTTCTTTGGTACCTTTGTTACCACCGTGAGACGAGAACAAGTGTTTTGGGGTTCTGTCCGAAATTCAAGATGGCCGCTGGCAGCCATTTTGTACAAAATTAGGTGCAATCAGATTTTTGCGCAGAACTTCCATATGAAAGCTCTGATTGGAATAATTTTTTGTATGAATGTTTCGTACCAAGGGATACATTACATATAATACAGGTTTTTTTCTCGTGCGTAAATTATGCAAATTAGACTAACTTTCATTTATTAGCTCAACTTTGACGAAGTCAAATTTGAACTATTGTCATGGCCCGTCGTCCGTCTGTCCGTCTGTCCGTACGTCAACAATTGGCTATGGCTCGGGCTAGAGGTCGTATTTATGAACCGATCTTTACGAAACTTCTTGTGTACCTTTGTTATGACCCTGGGACGGGAACGAGTGTTTTTAGGTGTGGTCCGAAATTCAAGATGGCTGCCAGTGGCCATTTTGTACCGATGATGCAAAAATCAGTTTTTTGTACAGAACTTCTGTATGAAAGTTCTGATTTGACCGTGGGACGAGAACGAGTGTTTTTGGGTCCGGTCCGAAATTCAAGATGGCCGATGGCAGCCATTTTGTACAAAATTAGGTGCAATCAGATTTTTGCACAGAACTTCCATATGAAAGCCCTGATTTGAATAATTATTTTGTGTGAATGTTTAGTACCATGGGATGCATCACATATAATACGGGTTTTTTTCTCGTGCAGAAATTATGCAAATTAGATGAACTTTGATTTTTTCAGTGCGACTTACACACAGTAAGTACACATGTCAATACGGCTCAGACAAGAGTCTGTATTTATGAACTGATCTTCACGAAATGTCTTGGGTACCTTTGTTATCACCTTGGGACGAGAACGAGTGTTTCTGGGTGCGGTCTAAAATTCAAGATGGCTGCCAGTGGCCATTTTGTACCGAAATTAGGTCTAATCAGTTTTTTGTACACATCTTCTATACAGCTCAGACTAGAGGCCATATTTATGAACCAATCTTTACGAAACTTCTTGGGTACCTTTGTTATCACCGTGGGATGAGAGCGAGTGTTTTTGGGTGTGGTCCAAAATTCAAGATGGCCACCAGCAGCCATTTTGTACCAAAATTAGTGCAATCAGTCTTTTGTATAGAACTTCTGTATGAAAGTTCTGATTTGAATAAATTTTTGTATGAATGTTTAGTAACATGGAATACATCACATATTGTAAGGGGTTTTTTTTCGTGCCGAAATTATGCAAATTAGATGAACTTTGATTTATTCAGTGCTACTTACACAATGTAAGCACACATGTCAATACGGCTCAGGGTAGAGGCTGTATTTATGAACCGATCTTCACAAAACTTCTTGGGTACCTTTGTTATCTCCTTGGGATGAGAATGAGTGTTTCTGGGTACAGTCCAAAATTGAAGATGGCTGCCAGTGGCCATTTTGTACCGAAATTAGGTCCAATCAGTTTTTTGTTGCAACTTCTACACAGCTCATATTTGTGAACTGATCTTCACAAAACTTCTTAGGTACTTTTGTTTTCACCTTGGGACAGGAACGAGTGTATTTTGGGGTGCCTTTGTTATCACTGTGCTATGAGAACAAATATTTTGGGGTTCAGTCAGACCCACTCTGGGACTCAAAGATTTTTTCTAGTTCAGCATCTGACTGTCACCCACCTTTACAATACTTTACCTATACCTTTGTTACAGGCAACGGTCAATATTCATGTAAGACCGTTACAATACTTTATATGTACCTTTGTTATCAGGTCATTACCTAGATGTTTGTCATTGCTGTGTCACATACTATACATGTACATGTCTTTGTCTTGACAAGTTGAGCTACAGTGTCATTGACACTTTCATTTTGTGTTACTTTCAGCACTGTAAGTGCAAATGCCAATACGGCTCAGACTAGAGGCTGTATTTATGAACCGATCTTTATGAAACTTCTTGGGTACCTTTGTTATCACCGTGGGACGAGAACAAGTGTTTTTGGTTCCAGTCTGAAATTCAAGATGGCCACGGGCAGCCATATTGTATAAAATTATGTGCAATCCAATTTTTGCACAGAACTTCCATATGAAGGTGCTGATTTGAATAATTTTTTGTTTGTATGTTTAGTACCATGGGATACATCACATATAACACAGGGTTTTTTCTTGTGCATAAATTATTCCAATTAGACTAACTTTGATCTATTTAATGTTACTTTCAGCACTGTAACTGCAAATGTCAATACGGCTCGGGCTAGAGGCTGTATGTATGAACCGATCTTTACGAAACTTCTTGGGTACGTTTGTTATCACCGTGGGACGAGAACGAGTGGTTTTGGGTGCAGTCCGAAATTCAAGATGGCCACCAGCAGCCATTTTGTACTTTAGTTAGTGCAATCAGTTTTTTGTACAGAACTTCTTTTTGGCTCAGGCAAGAGGCTGTATTTATGAGCCGATCTTCACAAAACTTATTGGGTACCTTTGTTATCACGAGTGTTTTTGGATGCAGTCCAAAATTCAAGTGGCTGCCAGCAGCCATTTTGTACCAAAATTAGTCCAATCAGTTTTTTGTACAGAACTTCTGTATGAAAATTCTGATTGGAATAAATTTTTGTATGAATGTTTAGTAACATGGAATACATCACATATAATACAGGTTTTTTTCTCGTGCAGAAATTATGCAAATTAGATGAACTTTGATTTATTCTGTGCTACTTATACACTGTAAGTGCACATGTCAATACGGCTAGGGATGGAGGCAGTATTCTGGAACTGATCTTTACGAAACTTCTTTGGTACCTTTGTTATCACCTTGGGACGAGAATAAGTGTTTCTGGGTGCGGTCCAAAATTCAAGATGGCTGCCAGTGGCCATTTTGTACCGAAATTAGGTCCAATGAGTTTTTTGTACACAACTTCTATACGGCTCAGGCTGGAGGCCATATTTATGAACCGATCTTTACGAAACTTCTTGGGTGCCTTTGTTATCACCGTGGGACGAGAACAAGTGTTTTTGGGTGCGGTCCAAAATTCAAGATGGCCACCAGCAGCCATTTTGTACCAAAATTAGTGCAATCAGTTTTTTGTACAGAACTTCTGTATGAAAGTTCTGATTTGAATAAATTTTTGTAGGAATGTTTAGTAAGACCGTTACAATAATTTACATGTACCTTTGTTATCAGATCATTACCTAGATGTTTGTCATTTCTTTGTCATATACTATACATGTATATGTCTTAAACAAGTTGAGCTACTGTGTCATTGACACTTTCATTTATTTTTGTAATTATTTCTAAGCCATGAAAAGTTCGCGTTCTTGGTTTATTTTATGTTTTCGGCCTCATAACCCACAGAATAGCATGGGTGGGATGTGTTTCGTCCCTTTGAGTGCAAGAAGGCTTTGAAATGCCAACGCATTGTAAAGACTTCTTGCACACAAGGGACAAATTTAGCAATTTTATTAACCCTTTACCCAACCTAACGGCCAAAACCGGCCAGCGCTATTCTCAAAAATAGCCAATTAATTTTCACTATTTTTTTCATTTTTTGTCTCAAAAACATAGGTTATGACCCCTCGTTGGAACGAGCTCGTCGAGCTCGTTCCAACGAGGGGTCATAACCTATGTTTTTGAGATAAAAAATGAAAAAAATTAGTTATTCAAGAATTTTTTTTGCAAATGTCGTCTGCTTTTCACGTTAGGTAAAGGGTTAACTTGGGTAAAATATCAGACATAAGCCATTTAATTTTGATTTCATTGGTTATAAAAAGTGTGCATACAGCAGCTAAAAGGATCATGTGGGGAGGGCCTAAGAAATAGATTTTTTTACTTTTTTAAGCCTAAAGTGAAGTTAAAATTTCGACATTGTGTTGTATTATTATATCTTAATTTTCAATTTATCAATTTATTCAATTTCAATATAGCATCGAAGACATTCATCAGCAAAGAGAAGACATCATAGCAGAAGCAGGTCACATTCAAGGTCAAGACATAAGAGAAGACATCGAAGTAGGAGTAGGTCTCGACATCGAAATCGATCTAAAGATAAATCAAGACACAGAAGTAAGGACAGACACAGAAAAAGGAGTCAGAGTCGGGATAGGAAAAGATCTCATAGAAGTCGGGATCGGAAAAGAAGTAGAAGTAGAGATCGGAAAAGAAGTAGAAGTCGTGAACGAAGGAGAGAAAGGAGTCGAGATAGGAGGAGGAGCAGGAGTCATGATAGGAAGAGGAGTAGAGACAGAAAGAGGAGCCGAAGTCGGGACAGAAAAAGGAGTAGAAGCCGTGACAAAAAACGTAGTCGAAGCAGAGACCGTCGACGTGAGAAGTATAGATCGAGAAGTAAAAGCAGAAGTCGTGAACGTCGACTTAGCAGTAACAGTCCACCGAGAGGAAGAGAAAGAAGTTCACCAGATCGTACAAGAAACTGGGATGGCCGGCCACTCACCTTCAAGGAACAGATGAGACAACAGCTATTGAAAGCCAGTAAAATATTAGGTGATCAAGCTCAGGCGGGTAACCTGGCTGATGTTGGAGAACCAAAAGCATTGGGTGAGTTCTTAGAAATATATTGTTACTGATTGGAGGAAGCTATACGAATGTGTTCCATCTGTCTCTTTCTATTTATTTGTACAGGGTTTACTAAGAATCAGCGATAATAAGAATCAGTTTTCACAAGGAAAACAGTGAGAATTAACTTTCATTCTCCCCAAACAATAATTTGATTCTGGTCCTTGATTCTGAAAGTGTCCCTTATGGCCTGGAAAATTCAACTTCTTTTTTGCTCGCTCATAATCAGGTAACACTTTGACTTAGCAGTGATGTCTAATGAAGTCTTGGCTGCCTGTACAAGAAGCCATGTCTTCCCTAGACACCACTGCCAAGGTACTGCATTTATTTTCATCAGCAAGACCACCAAAAGCCAGTAAGTTGGATCTAGTGTTTTACATGTACAAGTAGGGCCTCATGGTATTTTGATATACCAGTAATACTGGTATTGAGTATCGTCCACAATAAATGAAGACTGGTATATCGTGAGAAACGAAGTTCAATTTTGTTTTCACAGTATTAGGATTTCTTCTTCCTCTTAAGTTACAATTCTAGATTCATCAAAAACGAAAGATAATGTGCAAAAATAGAGAAATATATTTTCAAACCTATATGAATATTTCTGAATAAATAAAATCTATTTAAACAATGTTGATACTAAGAATAAACCATAAAAATATCAGTCTGTTTATCTCTATTTTATCAACAGCGGATAGAAACGTTGATGCTAAGACAATTCCCCCTTGTTTTTTAAACTCCTGTTATAATACTGGCAGGCTGTCAAAAAGTATTTGTAGCTCGCCTGACTCTCAGTCCGGGGAGCTATAGTGATCACTCACCGTCCGTCGTCCGTGAACATGGTGTTTGCGTCTTCTCCTCCCAAACCGCTGAACCAATTTAATTGATATTTGAGATAATAGTTTGTTATGACATCGCAATTTGATATTTTCAAATCAAGTTGCCTCACCCCTTGGTAAGGCCACACCCAAAAAGTGTGCTTGAATCTTAAAAAATCTTCTCATGAACCAGCAGTAGCAGAGACTTGATATTTGGTGTGCAGCTTCCTTTTGAGGTGTAGACTCAGATTTGTTCAAGAGAGGTTTGTGCGGCTATATTTGCCGTTGTTATGGGAGGGGCAAGCATTTTTGCCACTCCCAAAATTTCTGTTTTCCAAACCGAGAGGCAGATTTGAACCAAATTTGATATGAGGGCTTATTGGGTCATAAGTACTTAATTTATGCCCAAATTTTTTTTCCTGTCGCCCCATGGGAACCGCAGGAGCTAAAAATAGAAAAAAATTAAAACGCCCATATCTCCAAAACTACACGGCACTGAGAATTCTTATTTGGTGTGAAGCTTCCTTAGGACCAACAGAATGGAATGGTCAAAAAAAATTGCTATTGGTTTTATCATGGGGTACTTTTTGGGGACTTTGAAAAAGTGCTGAGTCCGCATTTTTTTAACGCTGTGGGTAATGGGAAAAACATGTAAGACTACTTTTCTCCCAAACCACTGCTCCAAAAGCTTTCAAATTTCACATATAACATCTTTGGAAGATGGTGTCACATGTTTATTGAAATCATTTCCCTGGGTCCATATTTGGGCTCTCTGTGGGAGCCCAAATGTTTAAATTAGTGCAGGATGAGGAATATTCTTTAAAAATCTTCTTCAGATCTACCAATAAGAATCTTTTGATAATTGGTATGCAACATCCTTGGGGGGAGGAGGGGGGGGGGGCGGAGATTCAAGTTTGTTCAAGACAAGTCCCTGGGTTCATATTTGGGCTGAAAATTTGGGGTCCCGTTCCGGACTTAGAAATTTTGGACCAAAATCTGGAAAATTTTTTTGTTTTTTATGCGTTTTGGTCAATTTTAAGACAAAAATTTTTTTTTTTTTTTTACACTGAAAATTTGGGGTCCGGCTGGGACTTAAAAAATTTTGGACCAAAATCTGGAAATTAGTTTTTTGGGTTTTTATGCGTTTTGGTCAATTTTAAGAAGAAAAAAAAATTTATGGCTGAAAATATTTTGTTTGGGACTTCGAAAATTTCCGAACAAAAATAAAAAAAAATCTGTTTTTTATGCGTTTATCTCAATTTTGGGACGTACAAGTGCAGGAACTGAAAATAGAAGGAAATTCCTGTGTATTGTGTGGGCTCAATCGCTTCATCTAGTTGATATAATATGCTTTTCTAAGGAGGGGCATATGCAGCTTATTCAAATCAAGTCCCTGGTTTGAAATTTAGACTACCATGTCAGGTGAGCGCCCTCAGGCTCTCTGGGACCTCTTGTTTTCAATCACTGAACTGTACTATTGTTACTGATGATTTCTTATTTGCCTGAGTGTGCCTTTATGAGAAATAATTGTGCACAAGATTATAATATAAGGTCAAATGCCCTCTTGTCAATACATTTGAGCATACAAGTCCAATAATTAACCCTTAAGCCCCCATATAGCCCCAAACCGCCACTTTTATATTGCATTGAAGCAGGTGCTCCCTTGTGTAATCTTTTTTATTACTTTTGTATGAAGACTGAATTTTCCCTGGCAGTGGTTCTACATCACTGCTGGCTGCCTGTATAGGCAGCCAGCAGTGATGTAGAACCACTGCCAAGTCATCAATAACTATGTAAGCAGAAAAAGGCCATAAATACTTTAAAATTAATCTGAGGACTTAAGGGTTAACCCTTTGCCAAACACATAGGATATCAAAACAAAACAATGTGTCATACGTGTTGAAGTCTGTGTATTTGTAAGTCTGTTCTCATTTCCTTTAGCACAGGCTACACCCTGTAGTCCTTGTCCGATCAGCACTGAATATCTTGTGCGGGTTCGAGGTCATGTCTAAATGAGAACGTCCCATTTTGGTTGTGATCAGTCAACCGTGATGGCTGAGCAGGTTCGAAACTCGAAAACCTTTAGCATAGTCTGTAGGTCGTAGTTATGAAGGGATTTCATTGCAACTTGATAGGATGACTATTTTATATCTGGATGAGAACATCCTACTTTGGTTTGGTTCTGTTAACCGTGACTGCCACACACAATGTCATGTTACCTAGATTCTTTAAGCAGTCTACTTGTTGCATTTATGAAGGGATTTCATTGTGAAGTGGTAGGATGACTGTGATGTCTAGATAAGAACATCCTATTTTGGTCGTGATCGGTCAACTGGGATGGCCATGCGGATAAATTACCTAGATCTGTTTAGCAGTCTACAATTCACATTTATAAAGCAATTTCATTGTAATTTGGTAGGATGACTCGGTATGATGTCTAGATGAGACTGCAGGCTTCACACAGGTCTTGAAAAGTACTTGAATTTCATGTTTGTATTGAAAAGTCCTTGAATCCATTTTTTTTCCTTGAAAAGCTCTTGAAAAATTAACATTTGCATTGAAAAGTTCTTGAATTTTCATAAAGTTTATGACATCCTAAAATATCTGTGGCTCGGAATTTCTATTTTAAAAAAAAAATAATTAAAAAATATGATTTACAGACATAAAACCGCAAGCCGGGAATAGAAGTTTCTCCACACACCGTTTTGTACCAGTACTTTGGATTGTGTTAATCACATGGTTTTGTACTCTGAGTACGTCAGTGATTTTCGTGTGCAGCCATATTGTTTGGAATAATTTTAAAGTTGAATGACTTCGAAAAGAATAATAAGGTCAAACATGGGGAAGTGTGTATTTAATGTTATTTGGCTTCAAAACCCAGAGTATAAACAATGTTTACGGCTGTGTGAAAGTGACAGGCACAAAGCAAAGTGCAGTATTTGTATTAAGTTTATTGATTTAAGCCGAAAGTGTGATAAAATCGCATGCAAGAAGTGAAAAGCATAAAATGGTATTACATGTAATTTACATCATCTCAGTAAACAATTACATCTATGGGCATTTTTAAAGTTTCAAAATCTGATTCAGCCAGTTCAACGCAATGCAGGATGTGCCAACGTAGGCAAAAACAGACAGTCAACAAGTGCAATCCTCTTCAAGTTCATCCATGAAAAGCTTTGTCATACAAAATAATGTGCTCTCAGCTGAAATTATGTGGGTGCTACAAACCATATTGTCACATATTTCCTATAATTCTAATGAAAATACCAGAAATTTAAAAAAAATGTGCAGAATTAGAAGAGGTTGAAAAACAAATTTCAGACAAACTTGGTTCATTAAAGAAGATTTAAAGTTGAATTGAATATTCAAAATAAGTACATCAGTTGTTTATTAGGTAAGATACATGTATGCAGAACATTCAATTTTCAATATGCTTGTCCAACAGATTTCACGAGCAGAGTAAGTTTATAGTGCCACTGACAATTTAAATTTACTATGCTCTTAAAATCTGGTCCAGATAGTTTTAATTCTTTACCGTATTTACTCTATGTATTGGGACAGCTGAAAATAATTATTTTCACAGGTGTCCCAATTCTTAGAAAATGGGGGAAAGAACAGAGCCTGGTCTTGATTTGATGCTGAATAAAGTTGTGTGTGATTCGTTTTCCATCACTATATACGAAAATCGCCGTCCAATTTTTTTTTATATTTTCATTTTTTGCTTCCAAAACATAGCTTATGATCCCTCATTGGAACGAGCATATTGCGCGCGTTCCAATGAGGGATCATAAGCTATGTTTTGGAAGCAAAAAATGAAAATTTTTAGTTACCCAAGAATTTTTTCTATGAGTGTCGTCTGCTACTAGCGGCGGGCCAACTGGAAACAAATCTCCTGAATGTCCCAAACTTTGGAGCATAAAAAAAATATAGTTTTCTGGAAAAAATGTGTGTCCCAAATCATAGAGTGTCCCAATACATAGAGTAAATACGGTACCTTCTTTTAGGTAGATAATGTCTAAATCATTTGTCAGTAGGTGCAGAATGAGGCATTACGACTATAGTTGTCACTGGCAGGGAAAGAGTTGAAGAAATACTAAGGGAATCCACTGTCATTTGAGCTTGGACGTGTCTCTTGTGAGAATATGAGAGTCCTTGAAAAAGAGTAAAAAGTCTTGAAGAAAAGTCCTTAAATTTTAGTTTGCTCAACCTGTATGAACCCTGGACTGTCCTATTTTAGTTACAATTGGTTAGCTGTTTTTACCGCCCGGCAGGGTTCGTACGCAAGTCTGGAAGTCTGGAAAATGTATGGAATTTTTAAAAACATTTTTCAGGCCTGGAAAAGGTATGGAAAATGAAGTTTTCATATAAGTGTTATGGAAAAAGTATGGAAATTTAATTAAATATATTCAGCATCACTTTCGCTGTTCATGAAATTCAAATTTCTTACAAAATTTCTCTTTATTTTAGTTTTTATTTCGTTTTGAATCAAATTTCGAAACTCGTAAAATTTAGGCCTTTGTAGCCCATCACGGAAATAACCAATACGAGCATTAACGACCATTAATTGATATTTCTGTGATCAAAATGGCTGCGCCCACTGATAACATGTTTATGTTGTTAACGAAAAGAAAGACAATACACAAACTTGAATGTTTGATCTGCTAAGTTGAGTGATTGTGCAATACCGTCAACAAATTAAAGTGAAAGGAAATGGGGAAGTATTTGTTTTCAGAAACGTGGTTGGAAATTCCCAAATACACACACTGGATTAGCGGGAACATGAAATTCAATACAAAGTTAGAGGCAAAATGTCTCGTTTGTGACAAGTCTTTTGACGTCTCAGATACACGGTAAGTGGCATTAACAAGACATAAGGCCTCCAGAGAACATACTATTTTGGATCGAAAACGCTAAAAGAAATCTCAAAATGAAACAAAACAGAAAAAAACGCAGCACAGCTAATGGTAACTGTTGTTAAGTGACTTGTTACTAAAGAATTTTAATAGTTTTGTTTCATTAGTTGTGATAATTAGTGGTAAAATTCAAGAGAACTGGCAGTGAGGTTAAACTCCAACACATTGCATGTACATGTAAGTGTTTTGTAAGATACATTATTGATTTATCTGGTCACCCAAGAAGTTACGAAAAACGATGGCTGCGAAGGGTATGGAAAAAATAGAGGAGGATCTGGAAAAAGTATGGAATTTTTTTTCTTGATGTGTGGGAACCCTGGCCTGGGCATGTGACCTAGATTCCTTTTGCACTCTATCTATAGGTCGTATTTATGAAGGGATTTCATTGCAACTTTATAGGATGACTCGGTATGATATTTGGAGGAGACTGTCCTATTTTGGTTTCAATCGGTCAACTGTGACCGCCAGACAGGCACGTGACTTAGATTCCTTTAGCAAAGTCTATGAGCCATATTTATGAAGGGATTTCATTGGGATGACTCCTTTTGGAATGATTTTACTGTAAATTTGTAACTTTGGTTGACATGCGTTAACTGTGAGGGCCACATCAACCCAGACCTCAATTCTTCAGTACAGTCTAAATTATTCAAATTATTCTTGTTGAAAACATAGCATGTAGGCTTCAGAACTTAACATATTCTCAATTATCACAGTTCTTGTCTTATTTCATAATCATTTCATAAACATTGAACATTAACCTTTTCATCAAACATTACACTCAAGTTAAGCTGCAGTGTCATTGACACTTTCATTTGAGTAGGAACTATGATTGAATTTTTGTGTTGAAAATTAGGAAAAATCATGCCTGAACCTCTTTGGAATATTGGAATATTCAACCCCAACAGACATCCAAAGGAATCCCTGCACAAACAAACAAAATCCTGTTTTAAGGTAGCATAAAACAGTTTACATTTTGGAAAATGGTCGGGGCCTGAAATAAGTCCATGAGATTTGAGGTTCGGGGGCCTACTCGGGGCTGAATTTTAAACATGCCTTAATAGTTTAGTTTTGTTTTCAATTTTTGTCCCCTATGAACCCCAGGAAGTGTGGAAGTGCTTGTTACTGTGGTAAACAAGCACCGTTTTACTGGTAAAATAGGACCCAGTCACTAATGCTTGGGGTGCAAGTCCCCTAAAATATGCAACATGGGGCATAAATGATTGACGGACCTTGACTTTATCGCCATGTTGTGGTCACGAGCGGTTAGCCATTGTGCAGGTGTATGTGACCTTAAACAACAATAAGTAAATAAATTTTTGTCGGGGCTGAAAAAACAGACCTGACAGAAAAGGGTTCGCACAGTCTTGAAAAGTCCTTGAATTTCCATGTCTGCCTTGAAAAGGCCCTAAAATTGATAAAAGCCTTGAAAAGCCCTTGAGAATTGACCACCAGCCTTGAATAATCCTTGAATTTGAAAGGGATTAGTGAATAGATGAGAAAATACTGTTAATTGTTTGTAGAAAAGTGAAAGTAACATTCGGAACATGACTGCGCACCCCCCCCCCCCCCCCCCCCCCCCCCTTCAACTTCCCATGTGATTGTTGAACCTAAATGGGCTTTAGTCGCAAACAGCCGAGGAGGTGTTTTTTTCAGTTGGTATTACGGAGCATTACGGATACATACGAGCAAACCGGAAGCATCCAACAACCTGTTTATTTATTCAGAAAGCTTTTGTTATGTTAAAATTCTTTTGTGATTTCAACCTCGCATTGGAAAAATTCAAAGGGGCATGAGCCGGTGCACATTCTTAAGGAAATGGGCTAGCCAATACAGCTGGGTGCAGGAAGTGAGAGACGACAAATATAAAGCGTATTGCTCATGTTGTCGAAAGAAAATTGACAATTCTGAGAGCACTGTACATATTGTGACTATACATTAGGCATGAAGTTCTGAAGTACATGTAAACAAATCTGAGAAATCATGTGTTGTGCCACTGTTTGCAGTCAAGAATCATGTACTGCAGGTGAGTTTTATCTTTTTAAACTGATTGAAAAGGAGGCTCAGAAGGCACAGGTGCGCCTAATTCTAGAGGTAGTTTTTTTTTTTTTAAATCTCCAAACCCAGGGGGGAGACTCCCTCATTGAACCTCCTCCATCTTAGTGCCACTGCAGACACACTTTGCGAGTCTGTGTTCATAGCCTTGAAAAATAATAAAAATGGCCTTAAAAAGCCCTAAAATGGCCTTGAATTTCAATATGAGAATTCTGTACGAACCCTGCAGAAGCACTCTCGGGGCTGATCACGGGGTCAGGGCTGATCAGCCCTGATAAAATGCAAACCCTGATAAAAATATGATTATGTGTGTGTGTGCAGTATAAGTGTCGGTATAGGTAGAGAATGTGTGTTGGCCAATATGCCACTACACAAAATAACATAGTTTTAAAAAGTGGGATATAGGAGGTCTATCAGTCACCGGAATAACAAGTGAATTCTACTCTAATTTTAACTTCTATATATAGGTTATTACCGTCAAAACTTTGTCTCTGGGCATATATCAAGGGACAAATAGAATATCTGCCAAACAGTTAATGGCTTTGTGTTTCAGATTCAAATTTGTTTAAATCAAGTGTCTGGGTTCATATTTAGGCTCTGTTATGTTAACTAGCCCCAGATACTGAAATCATCCTTTAAACATGTGAGTGATTGATGCCCCTTTTGTGAATATTTCCCTTTTATTTTGCAGAATTGAATCAAAGTGTGCCAATGTCAGACTAAACAAGCCTGGAAATAAGCAATCTGTCATTTGCAGAATTAGGTCCCCAGAAGGTGAATTTGCTCATACTATTCTATACAGTGGGCCAGAATCCTCCACTTGATCCTCTGGGTACCTCTTTCTGTTTAGGCCTGAGACCTTGATTCTGATTGAGGTTCACAGAGGGTAAATTTTGTTATAGGGTAGCACCACCAGATTTACCCTCTGGGTACCTCATTCTGCAGATGACAGTCTGCTTATTTCGAGGCTCTGTGTCAGTTTTTATTGCTTATGAGATTTATTTTGCCTCTTTCAGAAACTTCAAAAGAGAAACCTAGTAACTTGCCATTGAAAACTGGTAGTATTTATTCACAATCAGATAATGCATCCGTAACACCACAAGTGGCATTATTGCAGACTATGGCTGCCATGCATCAGAAGGTAATTTATTTTCAATAATTTTGTTCATTTTATCCACTTTGAACATGTTCAGTATGTGTAGAATGCTTTTCACTTAACTCTTTACCTGATGAATCAACTGCATCTGCCCACATGAATTAAAAATCAAGAAGCTTAAACAAAAACGTTCAACAAACTTCAGCACAACCATATCACGTTACCCCTCATTGGAATGAGCCCATTGAGATTGTTCCAGTGTGCGGTCAAATGATATAATTTTGTTGAAATTTTTTCTTTAATTTGGAAAAATATTAAAATTACAAATTTTGATATCGTGTGTTGGGTAAAGGACGAAACCTCTTCCTGTAACAACATATCTGGCCACTGCTATTTGTAACGACCATATCTGACCATATCTGGCCACTGCTATTTGTAAAAAATTACATTTCAAATTTTATTATTTTTAACAAATTTTGCTTCAAAAACATGGCCTCTGATTCCTCACTGGAATGAGTTTCAGCTAGAGCTTCAATAAAATATGCAAATGTCAACTTGTTCGTCGTGTTTGATAACAGGTTAATGATCAACATTGATGCAGTTGGATTCTGACAGATGAATAGCAACTTTATCAATGATAAATATGAAATTATAAGATGGAACATAACATTGGTTGAGTACAGGGACATAAATCAACAACTGAGTTGAGAGTTTTTAAAATGTTTCAGGAATGCCCCAGGTCTGAGTTTAATATAGGATAGGTTTGCGAATCCTGGAAAAAAGTATGAAAGTTGGTAAATAATTTTCCCTATGCTTGAAAAGTATCGAAAATGGGAGTTTTTAGCTCCACCTGACAAAAATGTCATCGGAGCTTTTCTGATGCTAAGTTGTCTGTTGTCTGTCCATTGTCAACATTTTGTGTTCTGGTGGCTCAGTGGTAGACTGTTGGACTTTTATGCCAGAAGTTCCGAGTTTGATCCCCATCCGGGACGATCCGCGGTGTGTCCTTGGGCAAGGCACTTTTTCCTGATTGCCTACATGGGGGGGGCTTGATGGTGCATTGTACTAAGGTGTACTGCACGTCGTTGGTGCGCATGTCTTCAACCACTGTAACCCTGCTTGAGCGGAGCTTGAACAGAGTTAGAATGTTGAGCTGACAGTTGCTCGTTGATGCTCGGTGGTTCTCTCCAGGTACTCAGTCTTCCTCCACCCATAAAACTGTCACGGTCATGATTAGCCATTGTGCAGAAGTATATGACCTTAAACACCAATAGACAGTGTGTCATCAGTCATAATGAGGTATATACACCCAAAGTGAAGGTCACTGGCCCCAAAGATCAGGTAACAGTCGAGAAAAACTGATATTTTACTATTATTTTTGTTTAGGCCATATAACTTTGTACGATTGACAGATCTTATTTTTACTTTGTACACTTATTGCTCATAACTCAAGGGTGTGTCTCGACTTTGATCCAAGGTCATGTCAAGGTCAAGGCCATAAGCCATAGGCAGCAAAACCTTAATATTGTCATATAGCCCTTGTTCAGTCCATAACTTGGTATGATTGACAGATGTATTCATACTTTGTTCAATTATTGTTCATGACTCAAAGGTATGTCGTGACTTTGATCCAAAGTCATATCATCAAGGTCAAGGTCACAGACAGCAAAACTTATATCTTATACAGCCCTTGTCTGATCTGTATAATTGAATCTGGCAGATCTTTTTCATACATCTCACACAATTGTTACCCACACAGTTGCTACCCATTGTCATGACCATGGCCCATTGTCACATCACGAAGGTTAAGATCACAAGCAGTAAAACTTTGGGAGAACCACTGCGAGAACTAGAATTAATTAGGGTGGATATGGAATTGCCTTTATATTTGGAGAAAAAAGTCATGCAAACAGCACAACAAAAACATTTACTCATCTCCTTCCTGCTACCCGATTAGGAAACATTTATATCTGTGGACCATGTTGCGCAGTGGTAGATTATTAAACCACTGTCGATTTAGCAACTCAGAAGATATTTCAAACTGATAAATTTTTTAGCACACAGTTGATTACTGCTTCCACTTCTGAAATTAAGGTCAACAAAATTTAACCACAAGTTCTATGTGTTTTTTGGGATAAACGGATGTCTGATGCCAAATTCAGTGAATCGGTCAAACGATTTTTCAAGCAAACAGCTAGCATATTATGTATGAAGACTATCAATATTGCCAAGATGGAAGAAGCTACTCCCAGTCACTTGAAATCACAAAAGCACACAGAAGCAATTCATGCAAGAGAAAACAAGATTGGTACAATAGACTTGTTCTGCACTATGGTGTTTATCAGAGTTTGTGTTATTTTTTTATGTTGAGTTTTCAAAGTTTATATTGAGTTATTTAGGCCTAAAAAAATTAAAAATCTGTTTCTCAGGCCCTCCCGAATGGTCCTTTTGCCTGCCGCATGCTCTCTTTTTATAACCAATGTAAACTTGGTTTAAGTTAAAAAAATTTAAAATTTGTCCCTTAAGTGCAAGAAGGCTTTGCAATGCTTTGGCATTGCAAAGCCTTCTTGCACTCAAGGGACGAAATACACCACCACCCATGCTATTCCATAGATATGAGGCCTAAAACATAAACCAAGAACATGAATTTTTGATGGCAAAGAAATAATTACAGAAATAAAAAATAAAATAAAAAAACGCTCGCCCACATGCTATTTTACAAATAATGGCCTGAGAAACAGGAGATCTACTTTGTATAGCCTTATTCCTGTATAAAACATCAGCTGTCTCACAAATTTTCACTGCTCTCCTAGGGGAGAGTATGACTGATGCATGCACTCAAGGGTTTAGTTCTTACTGTAGGACTTACGTGGACAGTGTTTTGTCACTAAATCACCTGTAGAGTGGAAATTCCACCTGACCAATAATTGGAAATTTATTGCAAAGCATAACAATCACAAGCAAAGTTCCAGCCAATGGACCTCTAGGTTAAACCAAGAGGTCCATTGACCTCTTTTTTGTGTCCATATGTACAGAATTTGAAAGTGACACTTTGCGTGATAACTCCTCTCCACAGGTGATTTAGTTACAATCCACTCTCCACATACTGTATATAGAAATCTTACCAGTAAGCTACCACTTTTTAAGGCTATCACTGTACAGTGGAACCCTGTTAATTGAATAACCACTTTGCCACTGAAAATTATTCAATTAACAGGAGTATTCAATTAACAGGGATTTGTCACTTTCCTGTATTCTGGAGATAAACTTAGCATTTAATCTATTATATCTTGTTTGGCAGAGCTCCCTGAGCTCTGTCAAACAAGATATAATAGATTAAATGCCTGTATTGGATGTACTGAGGCTAAATAGGTCTATAAACAAAGGAAAACTGGGGAGAATCAGGGTAATTTCTCGACAGGTTACAAGTTTTTTTATTCAATTAACAGGAGTTTACTCTATAACCTATATTCAATTGAGAGGTCAAATTTGTACTGGAGGTATGGTAAATGGTTTTGTGTTGGAATATTATATTCAATTAACAGGGTTATTCAGTTAAGAGATATCCAATTAAGTGAGCTCCACTGTATTACATCTACTTCAGCTCACAGGTACTAACTTGAGATTTTGTATCTTTACTCACAAACTGTTTTTCATAATTGTTTCAGTTCACACGCTGTCTTGTAGTAGTATATTATCACAGTCACAATCTATGACTCCAAAAGTATTAGTCCTAGCCTTGACTCTCTATTTTGTCAAAGTTGATACATGATTTATGTACCTGTATTAGGTAAAGAAATATTTTGGAATTTTTCAACCAGATGTTTTGGAAAATTGTTTTAAACTTCCAAAGTTATGGAATTTCTCAGTAGGAAAGGTGAATGAACCCTGGATAAACTCTTCAACAACAAACATCGATTCCTGTCCAACATACACTACCTGAGTTGTGTTCTGTATTTATACCATTATTAAACTTGGAATTAAGAGAATGAATAAAAAATATCTTCTTCAGTGGCCTGTTTACCTTCTTGCCTGACACTGTTTTGTGTCTAAGCATTTCATTCACATTATAATTTCAATCACGTGCATAACGATTGATCGGATGCATTCTTACATGATGTTCCTAAACATGAGCCAGATTCGCATGTTGGGAATCTGGTACATTTCTCCGTGTCTGTAATGTATCAGGTAATGTAGAATACACACAGCAAACATGGTATAAAGAAGATAATTCAGTCAACCAAAATGTAGGCAAATAAGACTTGACTAGACACTACTGTTAATGTGTCTTAACCCTTAAAGGCCTAATTTCGACTGAACACTTTTTACTGCACAAAGTCCTTGGGTAAACTTGCAAGATGTATTCAACCTGCCTTGGCAGTTGTTTCTTGGCAAGTCTTGGCTGCCTATTTAGGCAGCCAAGACTTGCTTACAAACAACTTCAAAGCCACAGCTTGTATTGTCAATGTGTAGCAAACATGTATGAAAATCTCCAGGCCTCGAAGGCTTAAAAAATTGATTAAAAAGCATAAAAAACTAAACCAAATTATCTGTTATCCTTTTATCATTTAATCAGTGTTTTTAACTCAACTTGATCACGTCAAGTAAGAGCTATTGGGATGGGTTGTGTTTTGTCATATGTCTGTCCATACTTTCCTCTGTCGGTCCAAAATTCCTTGAGCACACCTCACAGTCTGCAGCTCTCACCTGATCGGTTCCAAATTTCATACGTGGCTTTGGGATAATGTCTAGATGGGAGCTATCAAATTTTTCTGAATTTCTTTGAAAAACGTGGCAGCCATCTTGCATTTGGCACATAAATTGTCAACAATTCCATCAGTATACTCTAAAAGATGTGTGACCCATTCATTGGAACAAGCTAGTTCCATTGAGGGGTCACATGATGGTTTTGTTGAAATTTTTGGAAATTTATATTTGTTCAACTGCTTAATTTGTAAATTACTTGGGTGGATGTGTTTGATTTGTTAGGTAAGTTGTTAAGATTTTCCGTATTTACTCTATGTATTGGGACACTCTATGATTTTGGACACACATTTTTTCCAGAAAACTATATTTTTTGTATGCTCCAAAGTTTGGGACATTCAGGAGATTTGTTTCCAGTTGGCCCGTCACTCATAAAAAAAATTCTTGAGTAACTAAAAATTTTCATTTTTTGCTTCCAAAACATAGCTTATGATCCCTCATTGGAACGGGCGCAATACGCTCGTTCCAATGAGGGATCATAAGCTATGTTTTGGAAGCAAAAAATGAAAATATAAAAAACAAATTGGTCGGCGATTTTCGTATATAGTGACGGAAAACAAATCACACACAACTTTATTCAGCATCAAATCTAGACCATGCTCTGTTCTTTCCCCATTTTCTAAGAATTGGGACACCTTTGAAAATAATTATTTTTAGCTGCCCCAATAGATAGAGTAAATACGGTACATTTTTTTCATCTGGATGTTGAAAGCAGGTGTGACTCCACAAAGATGCTTGCCTTGTTAAGCTCAAAGTAAATTTATAGATGCATTTCTGTTTACAGGCCCAAGAAATGACAGGTATCGCTGTTCCCAAATATTATAATCCAGCTGCTGTAAATCCACTGAAATATGCAGAGCAGGTTCAAAAACGGAAACTTCTCTGGTCAAAGTCAAAAGAGAAAAAAGAGGTGAGTTTTTAAAAAATAAGACTTTATAAAAAAAATGAGTGCGATGGCTCAGTGGTAGACTGTTGGACTTCTATGCTAGACGTCCCGAGTTCGATCCCCATCTGGGATGACCCGCATTATGTCCTTGGGCAAGGCACTTTATCCTGGTTGCCTACATGGGGGCATGATGATGCCGTGTACTAAGGCGTACTGTACGTCGATGGTGCACATGTCTTCAACCACTGTAACCCTACTTGAACAGAGTTAGAATGTTGAGCTGACAGTTGCTCATCGATGCTCAGTGGTCCTCTTTGAGCAATCCGTCTTCCTCCACCAATAAAACTGTTATGGCCACATTTAGCAATTGTGCATATGTATGTGACCATAAACACCAATAAATTAATAAATAAATAAATTATAAAAAAAAAATTAATAGGTTTGCCCTAAGTCCAGCTTGCTACATCAGGCTTCCTACGACTCTCTGAATTCCTTGAATCTCCTTGAATTTCAATCCCCACTAATCTATTGAAACTCCTTGAATTTCAGCAATCTTCCTGGTTTCTTTTGAAAAATGAAGTATTTGACGATCCATCTGAGATGTGTCTTGATAATATTAAAATCATAACACAACCAATAATATTTTGTTCATTTATAATTTTTATAAATACTACCTTGCCACTTTACCTCTTTGAAATACCTTGAATTTGTATTATTTGACGCCTTGAAAACCCTGGAAGATACACTGAAAACCACCTGGAAACTCACTACTCGTTCTAGTGCAGGATTTTAAAAAGTAATGTTTTGGCCTAAAGTTAAAAATCGGTTTCTCAGGCCCTCCCACATGGTCCTTTTGGCTGCTGTGTGCCCTCTTTTTATAACCAATGCAAACTTTTAAAAAAATATAAAGAAGAATGGTTTATGTCTGATTTTTTCCCCAAGTTAATAAAATTGATAAATTTGTCCCTTGAGTGAAACAAGGCTTTGCAATGCTTCATTGCAAAGCCTTTTTACTCTCAAGGGACGAAATACACCACCACCCATGCTATTCTGTAGATTATGAGGCCTTAAACTTAAAACAAACCAAGATCAAGAACTTTTGATAGCAAAGAAATAATTACAAAAAGAAAAGATAAAATAAAAAAAATGACCACCCACATGCAGGTTTACAGAAAATGTCCTGAGAAACAGAAGATCTACTTTGTGAGGCCTTATAAATCAAGAATATCATCTATCAAAGATCCATGTTAGCCCATTACCTTATGATGTAGTGCTATAGATGCTCACCTAATTGGAATCTCTTAATTGCATAATCCTGTTAATTTAATATTGTTTTTCAAACGCCAAACTATTTACCATACCTTCAGTACAATTTTTTACATCTATAGGCTTAAAAGTAAACTCCTGTTAATTGAATAAAAAATCCTGTAATCTTTCAAAGAATAAGTCAGACATCCACTCAATTCCATATGTTTACCTTCCCATCTGTCATCTGCGACGTTATCTCAAGCTCCTTTTCCCTCGTAATTTTGTTTTCGAGGTACAGTTTCTGGATCACAACAGTATGAGCTCCAAATGGCTTGGGAATAAGAACAGCATCCACATCAACCACATCAGCGCTGTTCCCATGTAATTGATCAGGCGAGAGCCTGCTTACTTCCAAAAGGCATTCTTCTAATTCATAGAGCAAGTGTATTACTCTTTGTTTAAGGAGACAACACCATGTAAAATGGTTATCTAGCGGGACACAAAAACAGGTGCATAAACCCAAGAGGAGAATAAATTCCACCCAAACTTGTGTAATGCCTGTTAATCCATTTTCGAGAGGAGAGCAGCTCCTCGGGCTCCCCCTAGTGTCAGATACTCAAATGAACGCAAAGATCAACTTCACACATCAACGAAATATGTGGCAGAAGACGAAATTAGTTTGTCAGTGACTTCTTACTTGATTGAAGGCGGAAGTATTGTTAAAATGCCAGACAGTATATCATCACCCTCGACAACGGCCTCCCATGTAAGGACCGAATATGATATTTGTGATCAGCTGGATAGCGAAGAGTTTTACATCTCGTACCATTTGCAAGGCAAAACCCTCATTCGTACGCCTGGGAAAAACATAGTGAATCACCTTGAACTTTACCACAACAAGGATAGCGATCACGCAGGGTCTCTTGACCATGCATTTCTTGTAACAGAAATTGTTCAAGAGGCTACTCCTGTCAAACAGTTCACGATTCCAGACAGTCCAAAGTCTTATAGTTCTCACTACAATTCAGATCATGACCCTGAGTGGGAGTCGAGTTGCAATCCAAAGCACACACAAATTAACTTTGGAAATGATGACCCAGTAGTGGTCGTTTAGAGTTCCGTTCCCTTGAAACAAGCAGATTGAGTACAGCACCTGAGATGAGTTCCATGACAACCAAAATGTGGCAGCCCAAAATTCTTGATTCCGATGACTCTTTGAATGGCTCAGACAACATTGTGTGCGCTCCTGGTGCAATTTACATACCCTCCATTGTGGACAATGAATTGACTCCGAAAAAAAATAAAAAACAGAAAACCTACCCCAGAACAATGGAGAATAAACGTTCAGAAACGGAAACGTCTGACTGGGGAAGCTTGACATTTAAAAAATGGCCCACAAAAGAAAAAAGTTTTTAAAAAACTGGAACGAAAAATTCTGAAATGAGATGCGGAAAACTATGTAAAAATATAAAACATTGTAACAAATTTAGCGAGGATGATTGAAAACGTCTTGTTTGCAGCATTCTGGCAAATTATGTCATGGGATAAAAAAATCTCTGATAAAGCTTGTTATGTGTGATGCAAAATGCTTGACATTTAAAAAACGGCCCACAAAGAAAAAAGTTTTTAAAAAAAACTGGACCGAAAAATGTCTGAAATGAGATGCGGAGAACCATGTAAAAATATAGAACATTGTCACGAATTTAGTGAAGATGATCGAAAACGTCTGTTTACAGCATTCTGGCAAAATATGTCCTGGGATAAAAAAAATCTTTGTGATAAACCTTGTTGCTAGGTGTGATGCAAAAAAAAAGAGTGCAAACTGATGACGAGGAGGCACGGTGGCGTTGCGGTAACCAGTTCTTGTCAGATCACCGAAGTTAAGTAACATTGAGCCTGGTTAATCATTGGATGGGTGACCATCTGAGCGATCAAGTCAAGCTCCCGCATTGTGTCCTTGGGCAGGGCACTTAACCCTGATTGTCCACATGGGGGCACAATGACGCCGTGTACTGAGGCATACTGCATGTCAATGGTACGCATGTCTTCAACCAATCTAACCCTGCCTGTGCTGCAGTGCGGAGTTAAGATGTTGGGTAGCTGGTAGCTGCTCGTCGTTGCTAGATGGTTCTCTCTTGGTACTCCACCTTCCTCCACGCGTAAAACTGTCACGGTCTTGATTAGCCATTGTGCATAAGTATATGACCTTAAACACCAATAAATGATAAACTGATGACGAAAGACGATACAACACCTTTAAGTATCACTTTAAGAAAGGGGTTATGATGCTGAGAGTGTGATAGTTGTTTTTATTATACGCTAGATGATAGATTCTCAAAAAAATTGCAGACAATAGAAATCGTATCCCCCCACTGTGAAGATATAGAAATTTTCACTTTCCCCATGTCAATCAAAATGGCGGCTTTCAAACCATCACTTCAATGTAAATACGAGTCAAAGTGTCACTGGAAATGATCAGTTTGTTCTAAAAACGTATAATGAAAAGAAAATCTAGTGTCTTTGAGTGGATACCGATCATTTCTAGAAATAATTCAACACGTATTCACCTTCATTTCAACATGTATTCAGCATGAAACCTGGCAGCTGAATCAGATCGCAAGACGTTACCTGTTCCGAGTATCGATCAAATCACTTTCGCTTATCAATGTGCATCAGCTGTTTACTTTCATGTATCAATTCAAGGTTGAAGGAAGTGGAATTATTGATGGGAATGATCAGATTCTTATAAAAAGCATATAATAAGAAGAAAATCTAGTTTTTTTGAATGGTTACTGAAATCTCACTTGTGACAGAGACAAATGGTTATTTAAGTAAACATTGGTGTTGGTCACTCGTGAGATAATCGTTGTCTAAATTATATCTTGAACCAGTATTCTAGTCAATGTTCATAGAGGTAATGTAGTGCCTAGATTCTTCTGTATGGAATTTCATACTTCATTACATAATGATGGATAGGCAAGGCCCTACAGGATTATTTAATGAAGTATGAAATCCGAAAAACATTTGTAGTGGTAGTGCAGCGTCTAGGTTCTTTTGATTAGAATTCCATACTCCATCACATAATGCCAGATATGCAAGGGCCTCCAGCATTATTTAGTGCTGTCGTAATGTAGTGTCTAGGTTCTTCTGTGTGGGATAAGCAAGGCCCTCCAGCATTGTTAAATGATGTATGAAATCTGCAATGCTTTTGTAATCATAATGTAGTGCCTAGGTTCTTCTGTATGTGGTGTCATACTCCATCACATAATGCTGAATAGGCAAGGCCTGCCAGCATTAATTAATGAAGTATAAAATCTGAAATTCTTTCATAGCAGTAATGTTTGTGTTAGGCCTAAACAAGTTAAAAATCTGTATCTCAGGCTCTCCCGCATGGTCCTTTCGGCTGCCGCATGCTCTCTTTTTATAACCAATGCAAACTTAAAATAAAAAATAAAAATTAAGTGATTTAGGTCTGATATTTTAACTAAGTTAATAAAATTGATAAGTTTGTCCCTTGAGTGCAACAAGGCTTTGCAATACTTTATGCATTGCAATGCCTTGTTGCATTGAAGGCACGAAATACACCACCATCCAGGCTATTCTGTAGATAATGAGGCCTAAAACATAAAACAAACCAAGAATGATTTTGATGGAAAAGAAATATTACAAAAATAAAGAATAAAATAAAAAAAACGCTTGCCCGCATGCAATTTTACAAAAACTGGCCTGATAAACAGAAGATATACTTTGTGGGGCCTTAATAATTAATTATATAAGATGTAATGAATAGCATTCTTGAATAAACTTCATAAACAAACCCATACTGATAGGACCCGACAGAATGTTTTCTTGACCTTTTTACTTATTGAAAAGCTGCAAAACAAGGAATAGATGTATTTTATTGAGAATTTCAAAACACAGGTTGCTCATGTGAAAGGTTGTTAAAATAGCAGAAACAGGGCGATTTTCATTCTGTAATGTTGTACAAAAGTCGTATACCTTCTATGGGGACCAGCTTTGGTTTTGAAATGTCAAATACATCGGAATTTCTTGTGTACGACCTCCAATCCATTTCAGATGCTGTTCCAATTGAAAATAATGCAAAAAAGTACCTACATACCGATTTTGTCCCTCTTTGGTCCAGAAATATGGTAGATAATCAGTTTTTTGACTCCTGTAAAATCTTTAAAAACTTAGTATATGACATTTCAAAAGCACAGTGATGAAGTGCTTGTTTTATGCATGTGATAGACAGAAAATTTGGTAGTGAGATATGGAAGGTGTTAATCTGTCACAGTCAATTTGAGTCGAACGGCCGTTGGGGTAGCATGGCGGTTACCTATAATGAAAAACACACAAACTTAGAATAGGTCACACCAAATTCTCGCCCGGGTCACACAAAATTTTTGTCAAGTTGAATGATCTAGTACGAACGAATGGTGAAATGATGTTGAGCATCAATCAAACATCAGCTGCATAGGTGTTTTCATCTGCCTGAAGTATAGCTGCTCTGTTGGCCAATTATTGCCAAACAGCGGCTATACTCCAGGCAGACGAAAACACCTATGCTGATGATTGATTGATGCTCAACATTTTTTTTAAACTGTTGATCATCTTAAGATGTAACATAGATACAAAATCAGGAAATGGCAATAATTCATGACTCTACCACAAATAGTGATTATGGATTCCATACTCTTCTGCAGCATGCTATCCCATGTCAGTATTAGGCTATAATTATACCCCCACTTTCGAAGAAAGTGGGGGTGTACTGGATTACATGCGTCTGTCCGTGTGTGAGTCCGTCTGAGAATATTCATAACTTTCATATCCTAATAACTTAAGTATTTATTACTTGTTTTAATTCATTTATGCTTCATCAATCCAGCAATGCAGTCAGGGTATGAATTGTCTTCGGCAATAGCTCTTGTTGCAACTAGTTTGTATCTGAATTGCTGCAACGCAGCCTCATTATTGTTCCTAAGGATTCATCTCTTTTCATCAGGATATTGCCCACAGGAGCAATGACTTGGTTATGATACAACAGTTCATATATCAGAATAGTTGAGATACATATATATTTAGGCTACCTAACAACAGTTCATATATCAGAATAGTTGAGATACATATATATTTAGGCTACCTAACAACAGTTCATATATCAGAATAGTTGAGATACATATATATTTAGGCTACATAACAACAGTTCATATATCAGAATAGTTGAGATACATATATATTTAGGCTACATAACAACAGTTCATATATCAGAATAGTTGAGATACATATATATTTAGGCTACATAACAACAGTTCATATATCAGAATAGTTGAGATACATATATATTTAGGCTACCTAACAACAGTTCATATATCAGAATAGTTGAGATACATATATATTTAGGCTACATAACAACAGTTCATATATCAGAATAATTGAGATACATATATATTTAGGCTACCTAATGAGTTATCTGAATCAAGTACAGGGGAACGAATGATAAGTTACCAAAGGTCAGACCAGAAGAACAATAAATAGGTTACGCAAAATTTTGAAAACAGCAGGCCTGATTGTGGATTACTAATTTCTATATTTTTATACTGTACCAATGACCCAGACATAGCTGGTGCTAACTCTTAAAATATAGGGCCAAACACAAATTTTGCCCCCCAATCCCCCAAATTTGCATCTAAAACTAAAGAAAACATGTCCTGAAAGGCCCTCCACACTTCGCCCCTACTGCGCATGCGCAGTGTCAAGGACGTTCCGAAATTGGCGCCATTTATCATTCTAAGTTTGGCCCTTCATCAGTTAACATCTGACTGATCTTTGTGCTTTTAAATCTCAGTTTAAATGATGCCAGACACATAAATATTAGTGAAATGGTGATTCTAAGGAGGATAGAGAAGGAGGAGAGGAAAAGAATGTGTGACAGAATATTATCAGGGCTGTAACTTAAAATTTTTTAATGAAATTATGTTAAGTTACCTATTTTCAAGGCAGCAGCCATTTTGTTGTCATTCTGATTATTTAGTTACACTGTTTTTACAAGTGTTTTCCTCTCTCCCTGTCCTTTAAGTTCCCCCTTGCTATTCTCCCATGCTTTTGGCATAGTTTCTGTAATTATTATTACTAAAATTTCTTGGGAGTTTTAGCTGAATAACAGAATGATTTCTGTTCTTTCCCCATGTTTACGTCTTCACCTACGGGTGGTTAGGCGTTGTGTTCTGCATCTACCATCTGATGTTCTGCAGTTTTCTTCCCTGGAAGTCTCTGTTTTGCATCAGATAGTGTATTTTTGGTAACTGATTTCGGGCCTGGGTGCCTGGAGTCTTATTTTAGTGTTTTTACACTCATTGTTTACATTTACAACAGCCCTCTGTGTGAGGGGGGGATTTCTAAAAAATAATATCTTTATGTTATTTTAATCATAACTAGATACATTATTATTGTTCGTAAGTGTTGAATAAATTGTTTAAAATATTTTTAAAATTTTTGTCCACACTTAGGCTTGGGATCCATTGGGGCTCAACGTTACTTTTCAGAAACTTGGGCTGTTCTGAAAAAATATTTTTTCAAAATATTTTGATTTCAATTATTTTTTCTATATTAATGGATCATATTATTATTATGTATTTTGATTGCCAGGGGTTAGTGCGAGTACCAGGACTTGTTTTCTTTTCACATTGAAAGGATATTGATCAATTGTTTTAAGAGGAAGTCTTCCTCTGACTTTATTATCATTCTATATGTGGTCAGTGTACTCGCATTAACTCCTGTTCTGTATCGTATGATTTCGATGACAATATGGGAAGCGTATGTCACGGTATGTTGTTGGGGATTTGGACACTCCGGTCCTTTCCCCGCAGGGTCACTCTACTTTATCAATTTCTATTTCAGACGATCAAGATTAGGGTGATGTATCTGTGATGTCTTCCAACAGTGTGCCTCCGTCGTCACTATTAATGAAGGGCTAGCGGAAAAGTGCTCATGTTATACGCCAATTGCCTAAGAGGACCCTAGTAGGTTCTACGGCCTTTGACGTCCGCTAGCTCGCCCGGTGTAGCGTCCATTCACCAAATGGTTCGGCAGCCGGGTTCGTCCGTTGCGGTCTAGAAGGAATTTTGGGGTGATGTGAGCACTATAAAATTAACTTAATGCACACCCAGTGACGGCGGATCGGAGGGAGAACGGAGGAAGCCTTTTAGTCCGGTTCATAGCTCGTTCCGGTCCATCCGGACGGCAAGCGAGAGAGGCCCCTCTCTCGTTCAACAACATCTGGCCCCAGATGTTGTGGTACAAATGTGTCGCTAGCGGAGCATACGTCCGTCGCTCGGGACGCTCCGTTGTATAGGCAGTCCGCTGAGACTGCTAAGGCTTCCTCTTCTCGTCAGCGCACACGACCGCACCTTGGCTGCGTGACCGCCGATATATTACCAGCTTCGCCGATCAAGGATTCTTCGGCGACCAGGTCACACCATCCGGCAGCCAGGGATTCGAGACCGATGGACTCCGGACGTTCGCATAGGAAAAGTATGCGGGAGCCATCTGATGCGGAGCTGCCCTCGGCGAAGCAGCGATAGACTGCGCCTCCGCAGGTCTCGACGCCGGACATTCTTGTGCACATAGCACAGCGTATCGCAGCATCCCAGCAGCCGACAGAAACGGTGTCGGATCGAGAATTATCCGACAGCGCTGGGTCGGTAGCCGGGGACTCGAGGCCTGCAGACTCCGGACGTTCGCATAGGAAGTGTGCGGGAGTCAACGTACACGGAGCTTCCGGCGGCAATGCATCGTAAGTCCGCTACTGCACAGGCCTCGGGAACGGACGTGCTTTCCTTAATAGCACAGTTTATCGCAGCATCCCAGCATCAACTGAATCTGTCGCATATATTTTATCCGACGATGCTGGGTCGGGACGCTCCGCGGAAGCGGGTACGGACGTCCGAAAGTTTCATCCGGTCCGACGGGATACCGAAAGGGATTCGGAGGATTTCAAGCTTTCCCTTTTGGAACAACATATGCTGCGATGCCGGATAAGAAACTGATAGCGTCGGTGGACTTAGAAATTTTTGGTTCGGTTCAGGGACATCGTCCCTCAGTTCCGACATAGTTCAATAATGTCACACAAACTTTCGAATTATTGAACGACGCTATATATATTATTATTTTATGCTTGCTATCCAAGCATTTCTGGTTTCTTGTTCGAAGAGTTATGGAGATGTCTTTCAAAAGTGTGCCTCTGTCGTCATAGTTAATGAAGAGTTAGCGGCAATAAGTGCTCATGGAATATGTCTATCGCTTACGGAGTGACATTCGCTAGCTCACCCGGTGTAGCGTACATTCATCGAATGGTTCGGCTGCCGGGTTCGTCCGTTGCGGTCTAGGAAGGAGATTTGGGTGATGCGAGCACTTTAATTACTTTAGTACTCACCCAGTGACGGCAGATTGAGGACAGATCGGAGGAAGCCAACAACATAGGGGACCGCATGTTGTGGTTCAGATATTTTACATTCGGAGCATATGTCCGTTGCTCGGGACGCTCCGTTATATTGACAGTCCGAGAGACTGTCTTTAATGCTTCCTCATCCTCACAGCAGGGCACACGACCGCACATTGGCTACGTGACCTCGAGTATCCGATCAGTTTCGGCATTCAGTGATTCCACGGCGAATAGGTCGCGCCATCCGGTAGCCAAGGGACACGAGGCCTATACACTCCGGTCGCTCGCATATTGGAAGTATGCACGGGGTAACGATCACGGAGCTTCCAGCGGCAATGCATCGTAAGACCGCTTCTCCTCAGGCCTCAGTGACGGACGTGCTATCCGAGTTAGCACAGTTTTTTCGCAGCATCCCAGCAATTGACAGTTTCTCGGTCGAATCAGGAATTATCCGACGGCGCTGGGTCGGTGCGGTCCGCGGTTGCATCAGCTACGGACGACCGAACGCTTTATAGGGTCCGACAGGATGGCGAAAGGGATTCGAAAGATTTCGAGTTTTCCCTTTAGTAGTATCGGAAGATGCCTTTCATATCTTCTGGCATTTCTTCCAGTGATTATTTTTCGGACTTCATTGCTGCGATCTTGGATAAGAGACTTATAGCGTCATTGGACTCGGATTTTTCGATCGGTACAGGGACATTGTCCCTGACTTACCGACGCAGTCCAATATCGTCATTACAACATGTGTTTTATTTTTCGATGCTATATATTTATATATATATACAAGCCTGCTACTAAGCATGATAGTTTAGTTTCTTGTCCGCGTTGCTCATTTCTGCCATTTTATCATTTTTACAAATAGTTTATTTTGGCAGAGCAGGGCATACCGAGAGTTCATATGCGTCTAGACGGTGTGATTAAAGACTGCATATATTCTTTTTCGCCGTTTATGTCTTTTCCAATTTCATTGTTGGGAACGACATTATGTATAGTAGACTTAACTTAGACGCTTTATTATACGTAATCCGCCTTACTGAGGCGTTATCATTACGTCTTCAAGAAAAGATTTACGGGATATTATTCTCAATGTAATTTCTTTTGAGGGCAGTAGTTTGTTCACGTATAACTCCGCCCTTCAGTGGCTGATTGGAGTTGGTTAGATGTGACGCAGCCCTAGCTACATCCACACGCGTGGATAGTAAGGTTAAGAACTCTCTCAGAGTCGCTTCGTTCTCGGAGGAGCTTCTCTTCGACGGCAACTTTCCGGCAATCCATGAATTGCTCGATTTATACATTCTCTTGTCTATCTAGTGTTACAAGAGATTCAGACTGGGGCAAACATTCGGTGGTTGACTCAGAGAGTGCCGCCGCAGTTGCCGGACCCGAGTGTGGCTGTTATGACGGTTGCCAGTCAAACAGATTGGGATATATACTGATCCCTACGGATTCGAAGTGCCAGGGTCTTTGGGTTCCGCAGTCTTTTAGTTATCAGTTTAACTTCTGCGGAATAATGTTTTTTAGGCTTGCTTTATGTCATTGCATGAACATTATTCAGAAACGCATGCCCAAATTCCTGTCCTTTAATTCGACAGTAGTGGCGTATCTCCGGAACCAGGGAGGCACTCTTTCGTTTCCGTTATTCAATTTAATGGAAAGAATCCGTCTGTTGGTTATAGTACACCAAGTTCAGTTTTGGTCCGTCATATTCCGGGTCGTCTGATTGTTTTATCGGACTCCCGTTCTCTTACGGGTCGCTTGTTGCTGTCAGAATGGACTCTCAACAAACAAGTATTCAATCAGATTTGCTATCTATGGGAGCGCCCAATGATGATTTATTTATGACACAGCTTGCTAATCAATTGCAGACGCATGTGTTGGCTTGTCCAGATCTCTGAGCTAATAGTGTTAACGCTCTATTGATCTATAGGACGGAATGATAGGATACGCGTATCCTCCGGCGCTGTTGTTTTAGCAGGTATTGCTAAGATAAACAACCACAATACATTTCTGTTGATAGCATCTCTATCTTCACAGAGATCATGAGTAATTTACTCTCTTGTCTACTGTGGATCTTAACATGAAATCTTCCTCTATGTGAGGATCTTTTTTCACTGGGTAAATCGTGTCATCTTTATCACAACCAGCAAGGTCGCAACCTTCATGTATTCCGTTGTGTGGTCCGTATTGCATTGTAAGCACTGTACTGGACGAGCTTTGGACGCGATTTCTTACTATAGGAGATCCTCTTCTTCGCTATTCTATGAGACTAAAGTGGAGGCTCTTCCGTCGTGGTGTAGGGATCATTATGTTCATATTGTTGATCCCTCCATACTACTCATTGCTATTTTTTAGTATACTTGTTTCACAAGATCTACTGCAGCCTGTTATTATTTAGGTTATAGGTTTATGTTACCTCATACCTATGCACTCTACGATAGTTTACAATTGAGTCTTTTGTCTCTTTATCTAAGTCAGTTAGTAACTTTTTGATAAATAGACTTAGAATCTTTAGATTAAATTCCTATACGGATTTTAACTTCGGTTCTTATTTAGCTAAGTAATCATTTGAGCCTCTGGAAACAGTAGTTTTCAAATTCTGACCTTTTAGACAGTAATTCTGTTGGTTTCTCTTTTACTGTAGAGTCAGTGAGTTTCATGCACTATCGTTGGATGATTTTCACTTTCATAGTTTCGGAATCAATACTTCCGTTACTATTTAGGTTGGATTGTTGCATAAGAGTTAGGCTCCTATTATCCGGAACCTATTATTTTAAGGTCCTTCCGTCTTCGTATGGGCATAGGCCTTTACTCTTTCCGGGTACAGTTTATGTATTTATAAACAGATATCTGTTTATTACAAGGGCGTAAGCTTCTTCTGTCTTTGATGTCTAGTAGAAGGACGTTACGCTCCATTTTATTGTTAATAGATTCTATTAACTATCGGTACTGCTTATGGTATATCATTGACTTAGCAGTTATGCTTAAGATTTCGGCTCATGAAGTAAGAGTTCTTCTACTTCTTGGGCTTACTTTAATAGTGTCGCTATTATAGATTTTTGAAGGCCGCTCATTGCGCTCAGCCATCCACATTCATGAATTTTATCTTAGAAATATCGAGTCAATTTCTTGAGGCCTCTTTTGTAGGTCTATTATCTACTGCTCAGAATGTCATTCTCTTAACAGTTGCTACTATAGCTAGGTAGGCTGTCTGTTTCGGCAGTGTCTCCGTTCGGCTGCCCTCTTCGCTCTGGGCTATTTGACCCAGGGCAAGAAAAAGGGGGGGGGGGAGGGTGTTCCCTTGGGTCACCTGTTTTACTATGAAAACAAGGGGATACCTCCTCCGGAGTTAGTAATTCTGAGCTGTTATTGGGATGGTTGTTTAGTGAGAAGTTTAAGTTTATAAAATTCATTCAAGTCTTAGTTTTTAAAGTATAGCTTTTGAATATTGCATATGTCAACGGACATGATTATGCAATTCTCAGACACTTTTAGGAGTATAAGAGTCTCTATTCTCTAGACTTACTTTATTATTGGCTTACTTTAAAAATTATTAGTATAAGGATTATATTGGATATTAATAGAGTACATGGATGTATGAAGCTCAATTTTGGAAGGTGTTGTATCTTTCTAATTTATCATAAATAAGAAAGATACATGTAAGGCCTATTACTTCTTTTCCCTACAGGGGATGACTCTATTTTATTTTATTGAGCGTATTCCATTCTGCTCTATGTCCTTGGCCCTCCAGCCTTTTTACTATTCAGCTATGTCTGGGTCATTGGTACAGTATAAAAATGTTAAAAAATTTATAGTAATTTATATATTTTTTATACTTACCAATGACCCAGACGGGGATGGCCCTCCCAGGAGTTGGGAACTCTTGCCTCCCCGCTGAGTACATAGCGCTTACCAGGCACTGGTTATTAGAATGATAAATGGCGCCAATTTCGGAACGTCCTTGACACTGCGCATGTGCAGTAGGGGCAAAGTGTGGAGGGCCTTTCAGGACATGTTTTCTTTAGTTTTAGATGCAAATTTTGGGGATTGGGGGGCAAAATTTGTGTTTGGCCCTATATTTTAAGAGTTAGCACCAGCTATGTCTGGGTCATTGGTAAGTATAAAAAATATATAAATTACTATAAATTTTTTAACATTTGTAGGATGTACAGTGGCAGGGTACAGCTTTCAATTCTGATCAAGACGGCAAAGTTGCAGCAAAATTCAAAAAGCTCATGGGTATAAAACAAGGAGAGGAGGAAGAGGGATCAGATGAAACACTGACAGAAGAGAAACGTAAACAACAAGCAGAACTTTTCAGTAGATTAGATAAGGAGTATGAATTTGCTAGAATGACTACACATACTCATAGAGGTATCGGACTTGGGTTTACATCACAGGCAGCTGCAATACAGGCTCAGATGCAGGGACAGTCTGGCAGTCAAGGCAGCCAGCAACCAACTTCTCCACGTGAATAGTGTTTAGCAGAGTTCTAAGAATGTGGTTGTCAGTTTATGAGTGAAACTTAAAAGCATCTTTCAGCTTGTAAAATTAATTTTTGTGGTGATTTACAAGGTGAAAACTTCCAGGCCTGTGCTATAATTCAGAAATGCTGAATTCTATCAGCTGTTCATCAGCTGGATATTTGCCTTTGTTGCTATATAGTTTTCGCAGATTCAGAAAGTGAATGAGGATAGAATTATTAAGAGCATAATTCATAGGGCTGCACGGTATGTCAATAAACCGTTATTCAAAGCAGAATCGATTGAATACCGGTGTAATCACCAAAATATCAGTTTTGCGTCATTATTTATTTCCCCACAACTTAATTTTCAAGACGTCTTGAGTTTTCACTGTAATCCCGAATGAATAATCTTATCCTTTTACCCAACGAATCGACCGCATCTGCCCGCGCCATAAAAAATAAATTCAGCATGTGAAATTTTTTTTGCAAATTCCAAAAAATTTAACAAAACCATCTCCTGTGACCCCTCATTGGAACGAGCTTGTCAAGCTCGTTCCAATTAGGGGGTCACATGATATGGTTTTGTTGAAATGTTTGGAAAAAGCGATAAAATAATATTTAAAATAATAAATTTTGATATTGCCTGTGTTGGGTAAAAGGTTTTTTGAATTGTATCATCAAGGCATGCTAATTCGTTCCACTGTGATAGCTCAAGTCCCGATTTTGGTATTCGTATGTTCACATACCTGATCAGTCTATCAATATACCGGTATACCACAGTATTTTTTTGAATACCGTTACCAGTATTCAGTTTAGAATATCGTGCAGCCCTAATAATTCATGTATACCTCTTGTTTGGTACACCTCTTTGTGTTATTTTTTGGAACACAGTTGTATAATTCATGCCATATGTATAAAACTACTCTACAATTTTTATCTCATTCCAAAATTTAGCTTTTGACCTCTTATGAAGACAACCTTGTTTTAATGAGGGATTTTTAGCTTTGTTTCCAAAGAAAGAAGAAAAAATTAGAATTTCATTATTTTAGAGTGTACATTGACCAGAATGTTTACTTGTGCTTAACACTTAAAGGCCTAATTCTGACTTAAATCACTATGTCTGCAACAAAACTGGTTCTCCAACATGCGTTCTTCAGGTAAACTTCCAAGTTACATTCAAAGTGCCTTGGCGGTTGTTTCTCTACAAGTCTTGGCTGCCTATAATGGCAAGCGTGACTTGCCTAGAAACAACTGCAAAATCACAGTATGTAGGCCATCAAAAGTATAGAAAAAACATATAAAATCTCAAGACCCCTAAGGGTTAAACATGCTGAAATTTCAGGCCCCTGAAAGTGTTAGGAAATAACATTCGCGGGGAAAAGATGTCAGAACGTCCTTGAAAACATATTTACACAACAGGGTTCTCATGCTTCCTGGATTCTGGAATCCCTTGCTAAAGACCTAGACAATCCTTGAATATTGAAACATTTCTTTCTTGAAAACCCTTAAATGGTCGAGTGCTGGATGCCTTCAGTTTTTTACTTAATTAATTACTTAATTTAGTCTTTACTATGATGTGCATGTACCTTAACATAAAGGTTTCATATTCTGTGGATGTGCTTTAACTCCTTACATGTTGCTGGCGGATATTCCCACCCAGGACAGGATTTCTCTTGGTACCGAAACAAGTACAATAAGAGCATAGTTAATCAAATTTTATCTCCGCAACATGAATGGATTTTGTCACCAGTGATCTCTTGAGTTAAATTTAGATGGATTTTTCATCAAATCTAGTTATGACTGCTTCATAGCAGCCATGACTAGATATGATGAAAAACATCTTGAAAATATTGGGGGGTGGGGAGGGGTTAAGAGTTAAATTATTTTTGTGGTGGAATATTTTAATCTGCATGGATTTGTCCTGTTACTATTTATGGGAGACTGCGATTTGACCCACTTCCATAAATTGTAATAAGCAAAGACTTGTGAACAAATTTTGCTGGCCAAAAAATTTTTAAAACACTACCGTTTGCAGTAATATTCAGCTTGCTTTTCATTACCACAATATTTCGGGAATGGATCTTCTCTTCGTGATAGAATGTCTGCTGAATAGAATGAAATCCCAGTAATAGATGGTGGATGGTATTGCTATATGAAAACAGAACAGAACAGGAAATCTGGATCACAAATACATTGAGCTTTTTGAATGTTCATGTAACTGGGCTTCTCTGTAGGAACCCTGGGAAGTGAAGCAGTGTTTGTTTACTGTGGTAAATAGGACCTGGTGACCAATTTCTTGTGTGGAAGTCCCCTGAAATGGGCAACGTGGTTATAAACGATTGGCTGGACTTGACTTGATCTCCATGTTGCAGTCACGATGGGCCATATGTGCAGAAATATGTGACTTTAAACACCAATAAATAAATAACTGGATGCAGCTCTTGGAGGGGTGCTCTATTGTTGGTGCCTTAGAAAGTCTTTTGAGAATCCTAGCATTTGTCATCACTAGTCCCTTGGAAACCCTTGAAAAGATGCTGTGAAGTCCTGGAAACTCCTTTAATTGACTACTCATTAAACCTTGGCAGAATGTGTACTTACAAGGCCTGAAAAAATTTAAAATCTGTTCCTCAGGCCCTCCCACATTGTCCCTTTGGCTGTTTCATGCTCTCTCTCTTTATAACCAATGTAAACTTAAAAAAATAATAATTAAATGGTTTATGTCCGATATTTTACCCAAGTTAATAAAATTGATAAATTTGTCCCTCGAGTGCAAAAAGGATTTGCAATGCTTTAGCATTGCAAAGCCTTCTTGCTCTCAAGGGACGAAATACACCACCTCCCATGCTATTCCGTAGATTATGAGGCCTAAAACATAAACCAAAAACATGAACTTTTGATGGCAAAGAAATAATTACAGAAATCAAAAATAAAATAAAAAATTGCTCACCCGCATGCAATTTTACAAATAATGGCCTGAGAAACAGAAGATCTACTTTAAGTGGTGTAAACTGGTTTTTGTGTGCTTTTTGTTGTGAATGGATTGAAATAATGCCTCTTCCTGGCTCTGATTATTGGGAAGCAATTTGTATGGTGGCATTAATTTGTTTATTCTTCCAGAACCATAAAATACAAATTATTACAACAATCATTATTTGATCTGGGTCGAAGGATTCCTCAAAGCTGATAAAACCAGATAAGCCAGATCAAACATGATGCTCTCGGCATAATGTTTTTTCATCAAATCTAGCCCGGCTGATCTCATCTCATCAAGATGGTGAATGATGAACCAGGTTAATTGGCTGTTGTAATAATTTGTTTATTATATGATGGAAGATCTTTAAAAATTTAAGACAATGGAAAGTGAAGCAGTGCTTGTTTACTGTGGTAAACAAGCTCTGTTTTACTGATAAAATAGGACCCAGTGACCAATGCTTGTAGTGGAAGTCCTCTAAAATGGGCAACATTGGTTTAACCGATTCACTGGATTATCTCAATGTTGCAGTCACGATTAGCCATTGTGCAGAGATATGTGACCCCAAACAATAAATGAATGCACTTGAGTTTTTATTCTGTCTTTGTAAATATGTCACATTCGAAAGTCTCGAAGTGTCATTGACGACACAAGAGGTGCCTTTGAGAAAGACATGTTATAGAGCACAAATGCACTGAGCTGCTTTATGTTCATGTAACTGGGTGTAACTGCCCCATGAGAACTCTGGGAAGTAAAGTACTGCTTGTTTACTGTGGTAAACAAACTGTTTTACTGATGAAACCAGACATGGTGTACTGTACTGTACATGGGTTTTTATTTTGCATTTGTAAAATTGTCACAATCGAAAGTGTCCAAGTGTCAGTGATGTCACGAGAGGTTTTTATTTAAACCGTCATGATATGGTTGGAAAGTGTTCCATGAGCTTTTTTCTAACAGAATTACAACACAGCATTAACTCTTAACCCACTGAGTATTTTCAAGATATTTTTCATTAAATATACCCATGGCTGCTGTGAAGCAGCCATGACTAGATTTGATGAAAAATTCATCCATATTATTCTTAAGAAGTCATTGGTGAAAAAATCCATTTAGTTTACATGGGGAAAATTTGATGAAATGTGCCCAAATTTCGCTTATTTCAGTGGCAAGAGAATTTCTGTCCTTGACAGGAATATCCGCTGCAGAATGCAAGGAGTTAATGACTTGATGAAAGAAGCTCATGAAATAAGTTACTGAATTCTGGTTTACTCAAATCAACATTGGCTCCAACAATCATAAACATCAGCTTTCCTTTATTTCTCAGGCATAAAAACTCCACACAGAGGGTAATCAGAAAATGAGTTGCCCAAAAGGTTTGCTAAACTTTACTTAATAACAATGTTATAGTCGCAGTATAGCCCTAGCTGAAGAAAGTTACCTTAACCCTTTTCCCAACGAATCGGCCGCATCCGCCTGTGTAATATGCAAATTCAGCAGTTGGAAAAATATTTTTTTAAAAAGTTCAACAAAACCATATCATGTGACCCCCTCATTGGAACGAGCTCGTCGAGCCCGTTCCAACGATGGATCACATGATATGGTTTTCATGAAATTTTTTAAAAAAATTTTTAAAAAAAGGATATTTAAAATAATAAATTTTTGATATCGTCTGCATTGGGCAAAGGGTTAAACACCAATAAATTAATACACAAATCATATACATTCAGATGAAATAACGTCTTGTTGTTAGTATGCAATTGTTTTTGTTGTTATTCACGATTATTGTGAAAAAGGAAATTTAATGCTTTCTTGAATCAAAAGTTTGTATGATCCAGAGCTCCAGACAGGATACTAACAGGCCTTAAAACTTATTGGAGTTTAGCAAAGATGCACCAGAAATAAATTCGAAACCCTACGGATATGTTTTTACCTCTTTTACCAAATGCAGCTATCAGATGGTATTTAGAAAAAAAATGTTGTTTCAATTATGCCCAAATTAAACCAATCTACAGGGCCTGCTCCCATTGGAACCCCGGGAAGTGAAGCAGTGCTTGTTTACTGTGGTTACCAATGCTTGGAGTGGAAGTCCTCTAAAAAGGGCAAAATTGGTTGAACTTGACTTTATATCCATGTTGCATTTACGATTAGCCATTGTGCAGAAATATGTGGCCTTAACCTCCAAAAAATAAATATAGGGCCTGTATTAGTTGAACAGGAGCTCTGATGATACAATGATATGTATCTCTAACTGAGTTGAATTAACTGCAGATGTGATGAGCCAAATCAATTTAGTTCTCTTTTTATATGCCCGTTTTGAAAAAACGGTCGTCTTTTGCTGTCTCTCTGTCCGTCCACATGTCGTACAATAACTCGAAAATGCTCAGAGCAATTTTAGTGATTTGTTGGTGGAAAGTATATGTTGATGGAAGGAAGCTCCCTTTCGATTTGTGTTGCTGTCCGATTTGTCATTCCAGAGTTATGGGACTTTATTTCATCAAAATATAGGCAATTTTCCACATGTCGGACAATTTTTTCTTGAAGTTATCTCTATAGACATAAGATATATACATGAAATTCAAATAATTTATTTCCAAATTAATGAACACAGTATGTTGTTGGTTATGATTATTGTACAAGAATATAAATGATTATTGTACAAGAATATAAAAAAACCTGACAAGTACACATGTATACTCATATTGTGTGCTTCCCTCTTGTAATTAATAACGGGCGTATCATGCGCTCATGGCGCAGCTGTTTATTACTTTTATTATAATAAGCTGCACAGAATGTACCAGATCAGATGTTCAGATTGGACTGTATTGATCATTCCATTTCCATGTTGGTTTCATTGCGTCAAAGTCAAGGGAATAGAAAAATTGTTCCAACAAATTTCTGCAAGTTCTCTAATGTCTTCAGAGTGTAGTTAAAATGAAGAGCATTCTTCTTTTCCCTGTTTGACCCTTTACCTGACGAATCGGCCACATCTTGCCCACGTAATTTACAAATTAAGCATTTGAAAAAAATTAATTTTTCAAAAAATTTTAACACAACCATATCATGCGACCCTCTTATTGGAACAAGCTCATCGAGCTCGTTCCAATGAGAGGGTCACATATGATATGGTTCTGTTGAAATTTTTTGAAAAAGTTAAAAAAAAAACTAAAATTAAAATGATAAATTTTGTGATATCATGTGTGTTGGATAAAGGGTTAATCATTGTAACACAATCAACTACTGCTAAACCATGTTAGTTTGAAAATTGTCAAGTGGCGTATTCCAGAACTGAATCAAAATAGTTTTATCACATGACTGTTCTGTGAAATCTTCCCATCTTCAGCAACACTAAAGCGGAAAATGAAAATCCTTTCCGCACACATGTGCCAAACAGAAATCGTTGAGCAGATGATTGACCACCAGAAACTGAACCGATTGCGAAATAACTATATAAAATGTCTAAAATTGAAGGATCTGGAGAGTTTAATGTGTACAAAAATAGCGAAGAAGAAATAGAGTCGATATATGTAGCAACGGTATAATGAATATCCAGAAGAAGAAGAGTATGAGTATGCAAATTTGGTTGGCGATAAAATGTGTTCTTTTTGTTGATAGTTGTCAAAGGAATTGCTGAGTGTCTTTCTAATAACTGTTTTTATGGAGTGAAGGCATGTAATAAACACAGAATGCCACTCGCATGTGAATGGGTTAATTGATGTGGCACTTGTGTCATCACGGAAGGATAAAACTGTAGGCCTGCTGCCTCTCGTTTTATCCTTCTGCGCTGGCACTCATGCCATATCGATTAACCCATTTTCATGCGTGTGTCATTCTGTGTAGTTTCTATCATCAGGTCTCCATGATAATTTGGGGGAATTGGAACAAATAAAATCATTGGGGGTAATTTTGAATTGAATTGTGGGCAGGAAGGCAGATAGAGAAGTTTGACCAGATTGTAATTTGATCAGAATTCTTTGTTGGTTTTTGTTGTGACATAACTGTCTTGCTTTGACTGCAAAAAGCCTATTTTTACTTCCGAGTTCAAACTTTGAAATTTATCACATTTGTGATATGCTTGGATACACACAGAATGACACCTGCATGTGAATAGGTTAAATCGATATGGTCCGAGTGCCAGAGTGGAAGGATAAAATGAGAGGCTACAGGCCTAGAGTCTTATCCTTCCGCGAAGGCACAAGTGCCATATCGATTAACCCATTCACACGCACGTGTCGTTTTGTGTTTATTACATGCCTTCACATCTATAAAAACAATTATTAGAAAGACACTTGGCAATTAATTTGACAACTATCAACACAAAAAGGGGGTGCGGTGGCATCGCGGTAACCGGTTCCTGTCAGATCACCGAAGTTGAGCAACGTTGAGCGCGGTTAGTAGTTGGATGGGTGACCATTTCAGCGACTGATTCGCGCTCCCGCGTTGTGTCCTTGGGAAAGGCACTTAACCCTGATTGCCTACATGGGGGCACGATGATGCTGTGTACTACTGCACGCCGAAGGTGAGCATGTCTTCAACCAATCTAACCCTGCCTGTGCCACGGTGCAAAGTTCAGAGTTACGATGTTGGAGAGCTGACAGCTGCTCGTCGTTGCTCGGTGGTTCTCTCCGGGTACTCCGGCTTCCTCCACCCATAAAACTGTCACCGGCATGATATGACCCTGGCTGTTAATGTGTTGTTAAACCCTAATGAAAAAAAAAAGAAAAAATCAACACAAAGAAAACATTTTATCGCCAACCAAATTTGCAAGGGGAACCTGTGTTACTATTTCGTCCCCTTGGAACTCAGGGGTAGGGCTGTCACGATTAATCGACTGTTGATCGGTCACGGCAAAATCGATTAGTATTTTTCGTTGTCAAATAATCGGTAAATTGTATCCCGTTTTAGACGTTTAATAATTAAAAGAAAATTTGATGAAAAAACTATTGTTTCTAAAAGTAAACAGTTAAGAACATCGATGTTAAACCCCAAGAAGCCGTTGGAAGCAAGCATTTGTCTTTTGGGTACATTCATCGAAGCTTTGATGTTCTGAACTTTTGAACCGTCAGTGCAATAATCAAGACTGGTCGGCAGTTGCAAAGTTTCGCAACTGCCGACTGGTCTTGATTATTACACTGACGGTTCAGAAGTTCAGAACATCAAAGCTTTGAATGTACCTAAAAAAGGATCGTCTTGGTTGTTTCCTTGAGGTTGGTCAACTGACTTGAACTTCATTTTTATTGACTTCAAAGAGAGGGAGAGGGGGGGGGGGGGGGGGGTGTCATTTAGGTACGATTAATCGATTATCATCGATTATTTGCGATAATTAATCGATTCCTAAAATAAATAAAAAATCGTGACAGCCCTTACTCAGGGGATGCTTTTTAGCTATCACTGGATTCAAATTGTAATTGCAGTGCACGATTTGCAGAAAATTCCAGTGAAATTTTGCTTCTATTTAAAAATAGTCTGTCAACATTTTCTTTTCCACAAGTGTGCAGAATGGATTTTCATTTTCCACATGGTTTTGTGTTGCTGTAGATGGGGATTTTATAGAACAGGCATGTAATAAATTAGCTTTGAAAGGGAGTATAGAGCATTAGACTGTACTCCTGAAATATTAGCAGTTTAATCCTGGCAAGACACTTAATCCTGATTGCCCTCGTGCAGGCATGGTGGCATTGTGAACTTAGACATGCTACCCCTCAAAGGTGCATCTGCCTTCAGCTACTGCCGACTCTGCAGTACATAAGTTGGAGAGTTCAGTTCAGTGTTCAGGGGGCGTGGTGGCATTGTGGTAACCGGTTCTTGTCAGATCACCGAAGTTAAGCAACATCAAGCCCGGTTAGTCCTCGGATTGGTGACCATCTGAGCGATAGACTCGAACTCCCGTGTTGTGTCCTTGGTCAAGGCACTTAACCCTGATTGTGGACATGGGGGCATGATGATGCCGTGTACTGAGGCGTACTTCACGTCGACGGTGCGTATGTCTTCAACCAATCTAACCCTGTCTGTGCTGCAGTGCAGAGTTCAGATGTTGGGGAGCTGGCAGCTGCTCATTGTTGCTCGGTGGTTCTCTCCGGGTACTTCGGCTTCCTCCACCCGTAAAACTGTCATGGTCATGATTAGCCATTGTGCATAAGTATGTGACCTGAAACACCAATAAATAAATAACAATGGTTCTTTCCAGGTACTCCTACTTCCACCCGTAAAACTGTCTGACATGATGTAACCCTGGGTGTTGAAAGTGTCCTTAAACCCCAATACCAGAAATATGTGACCTTAAACACCAATAAATAATAATAATATTAAACCCCAATACACAAACTATTACCTTTGAAAAATGAAACAAAAATAAAGAAAACGGAGGTGCTGTTTTTATCAAGTTACCTACAAAAAAAATAGGGAGTATTCTTATAAGGCTAAAGCAAATTAATCTTTTGATTCTCAGGCACCGGCACATTCGTTTTTTCAGCCCGCGTTCATCTTTTTATTTCGGAGGCAAAATTCAAAATGGACAAAACTACCATGTGATATTACCAGTATCACATTGCTATGCATTATGTTGTATACATTGATACAGTATTGTTATTCTCTTCGTGAAATGCGACATGATTCTCATATGTATGCAAAATAAATATTTATGTAACTGGTTGAGGACTAGATTATTTTTGGTGGTTTGATTTTGTTCATCAAAAATTGTTTTATTACAAATTATTGGAGAGTACCAACAGGCACTCTCCAATAATTTGTGATAGAACAAATTTGTATATACAAACTATTATTTACGTTTAACGGAATACGAAAGTGGGTAAGGAAAATGTTACTTTTCCACTGGTACCCTCATATTTTTGAAAGGCCTGATTGTGGCCTCTAGCACTCAATCAGTTAAAAAAACTCCTTAAGCACTCAATCAGTTAACCCTTTACCCAACGCAGACGATTTCAAAATTAATTATTTTAAATATCATTTTTTTAAATTTTTCAAAAAATTTCAACAAAACCATATCATGTGACCCCCCTCATTGGAACGAGCTCAAGGAGCTCGTTCCAATGAGGGGTCACATGATACGGTTTTGTTGAAATGTTTTGAAAAATATTTTTTCAACTGCTGAATTTGCATATTACGCGGGCAGATGCTCGCGATTTGTTAGGTAAAGGGTTAAAAAACTCCTTATTTTTGTTCTCCATTTTAGTTCTCTGTTGATTTGGTGTTGTGTGATGGTTTTTCAAAAAAAAAAAAAAAAAAAACTATCGGCGAAATCAACATCGAAGCTCTAGTATTTAATTTTAGACTCTCACAATTGGATTTTAGGCATCGGCGACTGTTCCTTCAGGAATAAAAAATAAAAATAAAAAATGCCTGAGAATCAATTATTTAATTTTGTTTGGCCTAATCTATTTCAAAATAACTAGCAAAACTTTTCTACAGTTAGTTATTTTAGAATAAATTTTTGTTGTTTTCTGAAACAGTGAAAACTAAAATATTTATATCATGATGCAAATGTGATAAGTTCATATTTTTGTTTATATCTGATTCAAAATTTGGCCATCAGAACTGCAGTTGATACAGTTCGGTTGATAGATTATGTTACAGTGATGAAAATGAGATACATTGTAATTACTGCAAATGTATTATTCAGAATGATTCTAATGAAGACATATTGATTGAATAAAAAATGAAATGGATTTTGAAGTGAAGTTGTTTTTATCCATGGGTCACCATGTTGAACTTTGCTGTGGGTTTGATTAAGTTTAAGAGTCAAGCTGATGGCTTTGGGTTGTTTGAAAGTCAAGGTAATTGCGTATAAGATTTTATAAAGAAGATTACCAGACCTGAAAAAGTATAGAAAATCCTGTGTAGTCTTGTGTTTTGTGAAGAAGTGATTTTTCGTCATCTTTTTGTGAATCGATTTTGTTTGGTTTTAACAGGAGTGAGAAATGTCAGCAAACTGGCTGATTTCAGAGAATTCATGTACAAATGTAGAATTTTATTTCTATAAATTTTCATGAAAATCGTCTAAAAGACCATTTTCGTGCAAATTTACAAAAAATACAATAACTGAACCAATAGTGTAACTTGGTATTTTTTTATTTTTAAAAAATATAAATTTCACAAATTGTCAGGACACCTGAGGCCCTGTAAGGCCTGGGCTGACGTGGGGTTATTTAGTACCGCTGATGAAATTGCGGGGAAATTAGACCAACGTGGAGGGTTGGAATCCAAGTGTCGCGAACTCGGCGCTGGGAGCTGAGTTAGACCGACGCCATGATTTCTTCTCTGCCAAATTGGCCTGAAATAGGTTCGATTTCCGTTAATAAAGCCATTTCAATATTTCAACAATCAGCAATTCGATTCTTTTCACAGAAATTTGGTTGCTAGGGTTAAATAATTCTGAACAATCATATAGTCATTCTATAGCCCTGTACTGGCACTATAGTCTACACACTGGAAATGTTACTACCATGAGCTCGCCACAAGAGCTTCACAAATCTGAAATGTTATTATCGTGAGCTCGCCATAAGAGCTTCACCCGCTTAGGCTCAAATGTCAACGTCTGCGCGTAACTGTACCTCTGGCTGTCTGAGGGTTCCGACCAGCAATGTTTGTCATCTATAAAGCCACCGTACTTCTGATTTGGGTCAGATATTGTCTACTCATACCTTATGTGCCTTTTGAAAGTCCTCCGTGAAAGTCTTATTGAATTGTTCACTGTTCCTGGTTGAATTCACGATTCACAAATGCTCCTTTTTGTGCTAGGGCAAAATTGTCACTCACACTGAACTCCAGTCGGTATTACGATGCTTCGACAGCAAAACAAACTACTCACAACGCAATCAGTCTGACGCTTCAAAGGGTTAATACGCACCATACAATTAACCTACACTTCTGACTATTGCAGGCTGATACCTGCTACTCGACAATCTAAACTTTAATGTTTCACCTTGGGTTTTCCTTCTCAACGAATTTGGCACTGTAGCCGCCTATCAATCTTAAGCTAAATCAATCGTGGAATGCCCTGTCTGGCGATTCCAGCCGTTTCAGGGTCCTGTGATCGAAGGTACCCCTATGCCAGGAAACAGAGTCTGCCTGCCCTGGACTTCACCAACGTGTGTGTGACCCCAAGTGTGTCTAATGCTCTGCTCTTCAAGGTATATATACTTTTTACCCAAAACTGTCAGGTGGACAGACGCTCATCTGTCCATTTGCCAAAACGGTAGGAGATGACGTATATCGAGGCAGAATCAATACAAGTCATCTCGCGCGTGACTTAACGGTGATTTCACTTGTCGAGAGAACCCGATTCATTCCTGCCAATCACTGACACGACAGACATTTCTATCTTTTAGAATCTCGTTTCTCAATTGGCCGTGACCATATCCTGCCACCAACCGCATATGTCTCGTAAGACTCGCGACTACTGTATAAATTAAATGAGGTTAGACCTTATCTAACATACCGTTTCTCCCCTGGGTCCCTGCGCTAAAGCTGGATATACACCACGTGTGTTTTTTCCATATCCAGCTTCACAGAGAAGTGCAATTCACGTAGGTTTTTCGCCTTGATGCGGAATATCTTTTGAACTTACTTTTGAAGTCACAGTGACCTTGAACATACTAAATCGTAAACAATTGGTGTCCGTATGATAACTTGACTATGGTTGAACCCACATTCATGAAACTTCATATGTAGATTGACCTTGGTGAGAGGAAGAATTTTATTAGTCGAGTTGTGACGAAGTCAAACTCGACTTATTGTTTGATGAATGGCGGGCGGGATTTTGGGCTTTTGGGCGGGCGTAAACAATTGGTTTCCGGTTTGATAACTTGATAATGGTTTAACCCATGATCATGAAACTTCATAGGTAAGTTGGTATCGGTGAGAGGAAGAACCCTATTAATTTTGTACTTGCATGATCAAAGGTCAAGGTCACAGTGACCTTGAACATAGCAAATTGTAAACAATTGGTTTCCGGATGATAACTACAGTTCAACCCACTTTCATGACACTTCATATGTAGGTTGGCCTTCATGAGAGGAAGAACCCTATTTATTTTGGACTCACTAGGACAAAGGTCAAGGTCACAGTGACCATGAACATAGTAAAAACAATTGGTTTCCAGATAACTTGATAATGGTTCGAACCATGTTCATGAAACTTCATTGTTAGGTTGGCATTAGTGAGAGGAAGAACCCTATTTATTTTGGACTCGCTAGGTGAAACGTCAAGGTCACAGTGACCTTCAACATAGTAAATCGTACACAATTGGTTTCTGGATGATAACTTGATAACATTTCGACCCACGTTCATGAAACTTCATAGGTAGGTTGGCATCAGTGTGAGGAAGAACTCTATTTATTTTGGACTTGCTAAGTGAAAGATCAAGGTCACAGTGACCTTCAACATAGTAAATCGTAAACAACTGGTTTTCGGACGATAACTTGATAATGGTTTGACCCACATTCATGAAACTTCATAGGTAGGTTGGCCTATGTGAGTGGAAGACCACTATTTTTTTTGGACTCACCAGGTCAAAGGCCACGGTCACAGTATGAAACTTCATAGGTAGGTTGGCCTATGTGAGTGGAAGACCACTATTTATTTTGGACTCACCAGGTCAAAGGCCAAGGTCACAGTGACCTTTAACATAATAAATTGAAAATAATTGGTTTCCAGATGATAATTTGACAATGGTTCCACCTACGTTCATGAAACTTCATAGGTAGGTTGGCATTGGTGCAAGAAAGAGCCCTATTTATTTCGAAATCACTAGGTCAAAGGTCAAGCTGGTCACAGTGACCCTTCACAGTAAATTGTAAACAATTGGTTTCCGGACGATAAGTTGATAATGATTAAACCCACTTTTGTGCTGTCACAACTGGATATTAGATCGGTGATCCTATCGGCATTTTTAGCTCATCTTGACAAAGTCAAGCTGAGCTAATCTCATCGCTCTCCGTCCGTCGTCTGTCATCCGTCAACACCATGTTTTGGTCTTCTCCTCCAAAGCCACAGGGCCAATTCAAGTGAAAGTTTGTGTGAGTGATGGTCCCGGAGGGGCATTGCATTTTTGTTCAACTCGGCATGCTCTGCCCCATAGGGAGGAAGTGGGGGAAAATGCTCCAAAATATTTTTAAAATTTTCTTCTCATGAACCAGTGTGTACAATGACTTGATATTTGCTATGGAGCTTCCTTTTGAGGTGTATAATCAAGTTTGTTCAAATGATGTTCGTGAAGCAATATTTGGCTTTGTAATGGGAGGGGTAAGATTTTTGGCCCCACCCATTGATGCCAAAAAAAAAAAATTCACACCCCTGTGACAACCCCAGGGGCTAAAAACAGAAAAAAATTCAAAAGCCCATATATCCCAAACCAGAAGGAACAGAAAACTGATATTTGGCATGAAACATCCTTAGGACCAGAAGGAAGGATTTGTTAAAAAAAAATTGCCACCAGTTCAATCAGGGTGCCTGGTAGAGGGTATTGAAAAAATGATGAGTCCCCATTTTTGCACTAGTTTTATCCCTGGAGAATTTTATTCACAGAAATTTTTGATTGACATATTGTGTTCTTAAATTAACAAAAAGTCTGTTATGAATATTGAATCTTGTTATTACAATCTGTCAGTTCTGTGGGGGGACTTTTGTTTGTTTTAGAAAGATTTTTATTTATGTTTTATGAACCATTTCAATGCTGGAAAACATCTGATACCTGTATGCATGTCTTTAATTTAACCCTCTCAAGGCTGCAGTGTGGGTTCCAAATATTTTTAGTGATGCCATGAACAAACAAAAAAACATTTCAATACTGTAGATGTATTTTTTTCTGGTTCCTTGGAAAAAATCTGATTCCTGTCTGAATATCTTTAATTTAACCCTCTCATGACTTAAGTGTGTTGTTTTCCAAAGATTTTTTTCTCTCATGATGGACTCTTTCTCTACTGATTTCATGTTGAATGAACCCTTTCTATGCTGGAAAACATTTATCTGATTTCTGTGTGCATGTCTTTAATTTAACCCTCTCAAGACTGCAAGTCTACAGCAGGGAGTTCCAAAGATTTTTAGCTCATCTTGACAAAGTCAAGGTGCGCTAATATCATCGCTCTCCATCCGTCATCCATCAACACCATATTTTGATCTTCTCCTCCAAAGCCACTGGGCCAATTCAATTGAAAGATTGTGTGAGGGATGGTCCCGAAGGGGCATTGCATTTTTGTTCAATTCAACATGCTCAGCCCCATAAGGGGGAGGGGGGGGAGTGGGTGAAAAATGCTCCAAAAATATTTTTAAAAATCTTCTCATGAACCAGTGTGTACAATGAATGACTTGATATTTGCTATGGAGCTTCCTTTTGAGGTGTTGAATCAAGTTTGTTCAAACGAAGTTCGTGAAGCAATATTTGGCTTTGTAATGGGAGGGGTAAGATTTTTGGACCTGCCCAAATTTCTATTTTCTGAACCGATGGTTTGGTTTGAACCAAATTTGGTATGAGGTATTATTGGGTCATAAGTACTTGACACATGCAAAAAAAAAAATTCCCACATCCCCATGGGAACCCTGGGAGCTAAAAATAGAAATATTTTCAAACGCCCATATTTCCAAAACCACACGGAACAGAGAGCTGTTATTTGGTATGAAGTATCCTTTGGACCAGTAGAATTGACTGGTAAAAGAAAATTACCATCGGTTATGTTAAGGTGTTCTGAAATGGGCATCGAAAAAAATGCTGAATCAGCAGATTTGCAAAAATTTAATATCTTTTCTCCAGAACCAGTCATCAGAATCTTTTGATATTTGGTATACAGCATTCATAGGGGGGTCAGATACAAGTTTGTTAAAATAAAGCCCATTGGTTCATATTTGGGCTCAATATAGGAGCCTGGTAATATAGGGAATATTCTTTAAAAATCTTCTTCAGAACCACCAGTCAGAATCTTTTAATGTTTGATATACATCATTGGTATGAGGGTCAGATTCAAGATTGTTCAAACCAAGTCCCTAGGTTCATATTTGGGCTTCCTATGGAAGCCCAAATTTTAACTTTGTTCAATATGGGGGATAATTTTTAAAAATCTTCTTTAGATCCACCAGTCCGAATGCTTTCATATTTGGTATGCAACATCTCTAGGGGGGTCAGATTCAAGTTTGTTCAAATCAGAACCCTAGGTTTATATTTGGGCTTGCTATAGTAGACAAATTTTTACTTAGTGCAATATGAGGAAATTCCTTTAAAAATCTTCTTCAGATCCACCAGTCGGAATGCTTTCATATTTGGTATACAACATCTCTAGGGGGGTCAGATTCCAGTTTGTTCAATTCAAGAGCCTGGGTTAATATTTGGACTCCATATTTACTGAACATCCATCCTATTTAATGACGTTGTGACGTATCATGCTCCTGGTTGGAAAAGCAGTCGCTGAAGTTCAAAGGGTTAAGGTTTCTGGTGTTTGGTGACAGTATTCCCTCAAAAATTCATATACTAACATTTTACGGGTGCAAATTACTCTCCTCTCTGATTTCGCGGGAGCTTAAAACTGCGCCCATCAATTTTGTTCATTTCTGGCACTGCCTATCCTTATCAAACTTCATATGCATGTTCAGGTTCATGTCGAGAAGAGAATGTCCCATTATGGCCAGGGTCTGCCTCCTGTCCTGGCAGCCATTTTGGATGTCTTCAGCACAGGCTGCAGGTTGCATTTGTGCATCAATTTTCTTACAATGTGGCATATGATGAGTAGACGAGAACATCCTATTGTGGGTATGGTTAGCCACCCACTCAGAATTCTTCAGATCGCCGTCCACAATTCATTCAGCATGGGCTACAGCCAGCAGTTCTTTTCTGATCATTACAAAATTTTGTGTTATGGTTCACACCCAGATGGAAACATCCTATTATGGTCATGGCTAGCTGCCATCTTGGATTTCTTCAACACGGGGTACACCCCATCTTTATGCTTGACTTTCTTTAAATGTTTGCAAGATGACTTAGTTTGATGAGTAGATGAATCAGGCCTGAAAATAAGCAATCTGACATTTGTAGAATGAGGTCCCCAGAGGGTGAATTTGATGATGCTATCCCATACAGTGGGCCAATTTATCCTCTGGGTACCTCTTTCTGTTTAGTTTCGAGACCCCAATTCAGATTGAGGTTCACAGTGGGTAAATTTTGTGATGCTACCCTGCTGTGCAGTGTAGCATCACTAAATTCAACCTCTGGAGGCCTCATTTTGCAGATGACAGTCTGCTTATTTTCTGGCTTGAGATGAATATGTCATATTTTGGTAATTGTTGGCAGCCATCTTCCGATTCGGTCACTGTCCACAATTCGTCAAGCACAGGCTATAGCTCACAGTTCTTTCCTGATCATCACCAAATTTCCTATGCATGTTTAGATTCATACCAATTTAGGAACGTCATATTTTGATCACAGTTGGCCACCACCAGGGATGTGGCAAGAGGGGGTGTGGGGGGAGGGGTGTCCCCCACCCCCTATCCTGGCCAAAATTTCCTCTGGTTGGAATGTCGGAGGGCAAGTCATGAGTACTTGGAAATTCCATCTATCTATATTTTAGAGCTGCTTTGGCGATGCTGTTGTCTCCTTTACTTCCGAAAATTCCAACTCGATTTCAAATCAACAAAAATTCTAACTGTTACTATTTCTACCCTTTCAAGTTCACACCTTCTTGAGCTATCTGCACATCTGCATTCTGAGGTAATGTCTGCTCAATTGCCCGGGCTAATGATATTATTCATACTTGGCTCCTGACCTTTAAAATAATAACCTATAGGGATGAAAAATCCAATACATTTTAGCCCTCGGGTTACTTTATCATCTAATGGATTTTATGAATACTCTCATGTGAATGATATGTGAAACATAAGGGCACTAATGCATAACAAAAGAAGCCAAGAGGCCCCATGGAGCCTGAGGTATCCACCTGACCAAAGTCGTTTAACCCTTTACCCAATGCAGACGATATCAAAATTTATCATTTTAAATATCATTTTATCAAATTTTTCAAAAAATTTCAACAAAAACCATATCATGTGACCCCTCGTTGGAATGAGCAGGTTGCTCATATTCAGGCATGTGACTGCGTAAAGCACAGTTTTCAGGTCTCGCATTCCTACCCTTTCAAGTTCACACCTTCTTGAGCCATCTGCACATCTGCATTCTGAGATGATGTCTGCTCAATTGCCCGGGCTAATGATTTTATTCATACTTGGCTACTGACCTTTAAAATAATAACCTATAGGGATGAAAAATCCAATACATTTTAGCCCTCGGGTTACTTTATCATCTAATGGATTTTATGAATACTCTCATGTGAATGATATGTGAAACATAAGGGCACTAATGCATAACAAAAGAAGCCAAGAGGCCCCATGGAGCCTGAGGTATCCACCTGACCAAAGTCGTTTAACCCTTTTTTTAATTCCTCTTTAACCCTTTACCCAACGCAGACAATATCAAAATTTATTATTTTAAATATCATTTTATCAAATTTTTCAAAAAATTTCAACAAAACCATATCATGTGACCCCTTGTTGGAATGAGCTCGACAAGCTCATTCCAATGAGGGGTCACATGATGTGGTTTTGTTGAATTTTTTTGAAAAATAATATTTTTTCAACTACTGAATTTGCATATTACGTGGGCGGATGAGGTTGATTCGTTGGGTAAAGGGTTAAAGAAAGAAGGATTTAATGAGCAGCTTTGGCTAATTAACCCTTTACCCAACGTAACGGCCAAAACCGGCCAGCGCTATTCTAAAAAATCGCCAATTAATTTTCATTATATTTTCATTTTTTGTCTCAAAAACATAGGTTATGACCCCTCTTTGGAACGAGCTCGTCGAGCTCGTTCCAAAGAGGGGTCATAACCTATGTTTTTGAGACAAAAAATGAAAGAAATTAGTTATTCAAGAATCTTGTTTGCAAGTGTCGTCTGCTTTTCATGTTAGGTAAAGGGTTAACACTAGAGAGGAATGAAGTCATTTAATTATTTATACCTCTGCTGACCATGTCAGATGATTTTTTCTTGTATTGGGATACTACCACAGAAATAATGCCCAGATTTTCAGTAATGCAAAACTAGGGTTTCTAAATATCAACCTAGGGACTTAACTTGAACAAACTTGCTCTGTCAGATAAGATTGAGTTGGTTAACTGGTTGAGTGCTGAAAGCCACTATCAGGGCTTTCAGAAAAATGAGGATATTGGAGCAAAAGCCAACATTTTTTACTGCTCACGTTTCATATTCAGTTAAACCCAAATAATATTGTGTTAATATAAATTTGTTTTATTACAAGTTATTGAAGAGTGCCTTTAACAAATTCATACCACCAAAAATAATCTGGCCCTCAACCAGTTAAATTCTTAACTGTATTGTGGGGAAAAAATTGCAGCTTGAAATTTTGATATTTCGACATCAGTCTACAGAGCTTCAGTATAACATACAAACAATTTTATTACTTTGTTGGTAGAGGCAAACTAGGCTGGTTTTTTCAATCATGCGGACGGGCAGGAGGGGGAGAAAGTAATAAAAACTAAAACAAACTTATAAGACCTTTATAGTTCAAAAATGTTTGTTGAAATATTAAAAAAAAATGTGCATGGAAATCTGCATGACATATATATATGTGTATATATATTTACTTATATATTATTACAAGCACAAACAAATGATTATATATTCACTGTTTAGACATTTTTTTGATTCCAAAAACTAGATCATTTATTCCTTTTCCAGATGTTTGACTGCATTCATTTCCTCCTTTCAAATCAAATTATGCACACTGTAATGTACCTAACACAGAGAATATCAAAATTTATTATTTTAATCACTATTTTTTTAATTTTTTCAAAACATTTCAACAAAACCATATCATCTGACCACCCATTGGAACGATCTCATCGAGCTCGTTCCAATGAGGGGTCACATGATATGGTTTTGTTGAAATATTTTTTACAAATTTATTTTTTTCAACTGCTCAGTTTGCTAATTACGCGGACGGATGCGTGCGATTTGTTAGGTAAAGGGTTAATAACTGTTTTTCTTAACCTTGCAACCAACATGATCTGCCGACAACACCAGCAAAAAGATTTTTTGAATTAAACATTTTTATTTTTTACTTCAAAAACATAGCTTATTACACCCTAATGAGCTCATTCCAAGGATAATGACCATCAAATAGCTCATTACGCAAAATATCGGTCACAACGCTCTAACATTTGCAGAAACCATTTTCTGAATAACTAAAAAATTTCTCACTGGAAGTGAGGCAGTTTACTGTAGTAAACAAGGTCTGTTTTACTACTAAAATAGAACCCAGTCACCAATGATTGAGGTGGAAGTCCTCAAAGTGGGCGACATGGATATAAACGATTGACTAAACTTGATTTTATCTCCATGTTGTAGTCACGATTAACCATCATGTAGAAATATGTAACCTTAAACACCAATAAATAAATAAATAAATAAATAAATATTTTTATTTTTTGTCCCCAAAACATGGCTTGTGACCCTTCACTGGAATCAACTCAACATACTCTTTTCAGTGAGGGGCCATAAGCAATGTTTTTGATGCAAAAATTGGAAAAAAAATAGTAAAATTTAGATGTTATTTTTATGAACTGTGCTGGCCAACTTTAGTAATTACGTTAGCTAAAAGGTTAAATTACACATTATGTGATAAAAAGAATATCAAATTCGCCACGATTTGACAAGAAATTTCTGGACCTCTTTAATTAAAATTGATCTGAGCCTCTGTAAACCTCGGCTCAGGTTGATTTTAGTGAAAGTAACAAAAGTTTTGTGAATGTTTAATCAATAAAGGCTCAGAATTAACCTATTTGACAGCAATTGACATTGCTCCTGCATATGAACTGCCCCAGGCATAGTTTAACCCTTAAGGGCCTGATTCTGACTTTAATCACATTTTTCTACAACAAAACAGGTGCCCCAACATGCAGTTTTGGGGTAAGCTTGCAATGTTACATTCAAAATGTCATGGCAGTTATTTCTAAGCAAGTCTTGGTTGCCAAGACTTTCTACATTAGAAATTGTGGAGGAGATGCTTACACCATGAAGGTACCCTTAATTAAACAAGTAATTCCTGATTGAATTGACAAACAAAATCAAAGTCCATATTTATTTATTTATTTATTTATTTATTTATTTATTTATTTTTTATTTATTTATTTATTTATTTACTGGTGTTTAAGGTCACACACTTATGCACAATGGCTAATCATGACCATGACAGTTTTACAGGTGGAGGAAGCCGGAGTACCCGGAGAGAACCACCGAGCAATGACGAGCAGCTGCCAGCTCTCCAACATCGTAACTCCGCACTGCAGCACAGACAGGGTTAGATTGGTTGAAGACATGTGCACCACTGACATGCAGTATGCCTTAGTATATGGCGTCATCGTGCCGCCATGTAGACAATCGGGGTTAAGTGCCTTGCCCAAGGGCACAATGCGGGAGTCCGAATCGATCGCTCAGGCAGTCACTCATCCGAGGACTAACCAGGCTCGACATTGCTTAACTTCGGTGATCTGCTGAGAACCTGTTACCGCAACGCCACTGCACCCCCTCCCTCCCCCCCCCCCCCCCCACTCAAAGTCCATAAAACGCAATAACTCCTACAATAATACACTGCATACCATCTGCCTTGTACTGTGGGTAGACGTCAATAGGATAGACTTGCACACCAAATACGAAGTCACTCCATTGAGTACTCTACAAGTTATTGAAGAATTAATTTCAAGGCAGTGACTCTGGCAATAAAATCTCGCACAACACCTGCATTTCACTATGGGTATACAGCAATAGGATACACTTGCATACCAAATATTAAGTCACTCAACCAAGTACTTTACAAGTTATTCATGATGGACAGACAGATGGACAGACAAGGTGAATCCTATATACCCCTGCAGGGGGGCGGGGGGGGGGGGGGGTATAAAAAATCTCCAGTCCCTAAGGGTTAAAACCCTGTGCTAATGTAGGCATCTACTTTTGCCTACAGTGCACTTTTGCCTACAAAATAGTTTTTGTAAAAATGCAGACGAAAGTGCATTAATTTAGCTTGGGGGATTAATGATTATTACCTGGTTTACCAATAACAATTTGAACATATGTACTAGGTGCATGTGTGTATTTAAAGTTACGAAAACAATGAACAATAATCAAAGTATAATTAACCAATCAAAGAGAAAGTGTTTGTCTTGTCTTTAAAATTAATAAAGCCAACAACCTCTCTGTTTATGTAAACTGTGAGTAAGGAAAGAGCATATATATAGCCCTCAACACACTGTAATATTAGTACTGATCGGACGTGTCTGTGAAAGCTCCTGACTGAACACATCTCACAGCTTGGATATTAACAAAGCCTATTGTTCTCTGTACCACTTCTGTGCACTCTAGTGTAATTTTGTAAGTGTTTATCTTTAACTCTATCTATTTTCTGTCTGCTTTTCTCTGTTAAAACTAAAAACGAATATTTAAGTCAATACAATTTAAGTCAATACAATTAAATTAAAATTAAAATCTTTAATAACTTAAAAAATAAAATTTAGAATTTTAGAATTATTTACAAATAAAAATAATGGATAAACAAAGTCAAGCTCAGTTAAACAGTTCTGCCTTTAATTCTGGTAATCTGAGTAACAGTGGAAATTCCACTAATACTGATATGACATCGATAATGTCGATGATGTCTGGCTTCCAGAAAGAAATAGCCAGATTAAATGACACCATAGAGGGTTTGCGGTCAGAGCTTCAAACCCAGAAGCGACAGGCAGATAAAGAAAAGGCTGAATTGAGAAGGGAATTGGAAAAGGCAATTCTGAAAGCCAAACCAGGTAAGGAGGACCATGCTCCTCCTGTTCCCGAGTTACCATGTATTGACGCTGCTACAGAAATGAGAAGACCTGCGTCCGCCGGCTCACTGCCGGGGATATCTGAAATAGATTCAGATCTAATTACCCCCAGCCAGGATAACTGGCTGCGTTCCATAGTAGAAGAAGCTACCAACACGGTCGCAGTTTCCCCGGCCGTGGCGGTTGAAATTCAATTGGATAAAAATTCAGCTAAAGTCCCCAAATCGCAGCGACAGAAAAAATCACCAAACCAAAATCGATCGAAAAGGAAACTCTCCAATGAGTTCCGTGAAAATGATGAAACCGTGGACGTCGAAGACGAAAATGGTTTCTGTATGACTATTGATCGGCATGTCAAGAAGACAAAAATCATCAAGAAAAATTCACAGAGCACCGCTACTGGAAAGGACTCGGTGGTCACACCAAGAAATGGGGACTCTGTTAACGCAACAGAGTCTACATCACCGGAAATAGTGAATGCGACAGCTAGCCCAACCGATAGAGCGACGTACGCCGATAAAGTAAAAGCCAAAACGCCCCCTAAGGTGATCAATAAAACCAACAAGACACAGGGCCACCCGCAACCAAACCCCTGTGTCGTAATCACACGCGTCCACCCCAAAACGGAAAAAAACTCGATTGATAAAGCCCTTCCAGGATGCTCGTGGGAGAGACTAATCTCCAAAGCCACGGGTAACCATACTTGGAAAATAAAAGTAAAATGCCCTAATAGAGCAACGAAATTAAATCTGATAAGCAAAGGGGTAATTATTAATGGCAAAAAATACGAAACCGAGGAATAACCCGTTCAGTGTCACAAGTGTCAGAAATTTGGGCACTTGTCACACAAATGCAACGGGGAGCAACGATGTATGAAATGCGGTGACAAACACATCGCGAAGGCATGTAGTGCTAAAACTCTGAAATGCCCGAATTGCGGTGGTCAACACCCCAGCAACTACCGGGGTTGTAGCCACTTCAAAAAAGTTAAAACAAACATCCAGCTTAAAGCTCTAAATGTAAGTAATGTCGAGAACTCATCTTCCCCTTATTCCACGTGTACTCTAATGGCTGGCTCTATTTTCAGCATAATGAAGAAACACTTGGACACCAGTCTTTCGGACGTTTGCAAAGAGATTAGTAAAACAGCCTCCAAGTTATATAATACTCAAATATCTCACACACTATTAGAAGCGGCCGTCAACAGAATATAATTATGTAACAATATTACAAATAGTAATTAAACTTAAATAAACTTAGTACAGTTATTCCTAAACCATTCATGGATACACTAAAAATAGTCCAGTGGAACGCTCGAAGCGTTAATCAGAAAAATTTGCAAATGTCACATTATTTAAAAAATACGGACGTTATTGGAATTAGCGAAACCTGGCTTAAACCAAACAAACAATTCTCGTTATGTGGTTTTGATATTATTAGAAGAGATCGCCCCGCCCAAAAAGGCGGCGGTGTCGCTCTGTTAATAAGGCAGGAGATTAAATACAAATCAATACCATGCGACCACCTCAATGCTGAAGTGATTGCAGCTGAAATTGAACTTGACCACAAACACGTGGCCATTATATCATATTATAACAAGCCGCAAGCAACAGTAGACAGTAAAGTATTTGAATTTTTTACCAACAAGTACAAGCACTGCATATTCTTGGGTGATTTCAATTCCAAACACCAGGTATTCGGTTGTCATAAGACTGAGCCTAATGGTGACGCCCTTTTCCATATCATTGAAGAACTCGATCTATTCGTGGTAAATAACGATCAAGACGTAACATACATAAGCAACAACCCACTCCATCAATCAGATATCCTAGACTTGATTATCACCAGCAAATCACTAACCAGCCAAATGCAAGACATATTTGTAGGAGACGATGATCTAGGCAGTGATCACCTGCCGGTTCACGCCACTCTGAAATGTAATACTGGTCCCGCAAGGTATCCTCCCGTGAATAGGAGGAACCTATCAAAAACTGACTGGAACCTCTTCAGAAACATTATCGAAGTAAAAATAAAGGCAAATGACCCCTCAAATGTTCATGAACTAGAAAAAGCCTGCACCCACCTTAACGACGTTATCAACAGTACGCTAGATGAAATCTGTCCCAAGCAAACAGTAAAGACGCGGATAAACAGAATAACCCAAACAACTCTTCAAATAATCAAACAAAAAAGAAAAGCCTTCCGGGCTTACCAATCAGAGAATGATCAAATGAAAAGAGCAGAACTTAAAACCGCGTACAATCGCCTTCATGGGGAAGTAAAAAAGGCCATAGCTAACGACAATCGCGTGAGATGGGAAAAAGCAACCGAAAACCTAAATGGGCTGAGAGAACCTAAGAGGTTCTGGGATACATTTAAAACTCTTACTGGCCAAAAGAGCAAAATTGCCAATAATAATGCGCTAAAGACTAGCGACGGATCTATGGCCATAGACGACAAGGCAAAGGCCAGTGCTTTTGCCGAACTTCTAAAGAAGGCACATCGTCCACAAGAAGGGAACAGATATGACAACGATTTTAAGGTACGAGTAAATAAATTTGTCCAAGATAACAACTCAATCTTCAATGAACCGAACTTCGACAAAGGGCATGAAGACGGGGACGACCATGAATTAACCGAACCAATAAGCGTAGAAGAGGTCATGGGTATAATCAGAAAATGCAGGTCATCTTCGTCCCCAGGAGAAGACGAAGTCTCTTACAAAATAATGAAACAGTGCCCCAACATCTTCTACTGCAGACTTACCAAACTCTTAAACTGCTGTCTCTCCTGTGGGTACTTCCCAAAATGCTGGAAAGTGGCCACGGGAGTCATGATACCTAAACCCGACAAAGACCTTACCAACCCTTCTAACTACCGCCCAATCAGCTTGCTTAGCTGTGTTGGGAAAATATTTGAGCGGATTCTCACTACGAGACTTCGCAGCTATCTCGAATCAATCAATTTTTTCAACAAATGGCAAAGAGCGTATAGGAGTCAGAAAGAGGGAATCGAACACGTATATAGACTGGTCGATTATATGAAAACAGCATTTAGTCAAAACGAAATCGGAACCGCGCTTTTCTTGGATGTAGAAAAAGCGTTCGACTCGGTATGGCACAATGGCGTGAGATATAAACTAGCGAAAATGGGATTACCCACTAAAATTCTAAGGATCATATCATCATTTCTAACTGACCGAAAAATCAAGGTGAGGGTTAATCGCGAGGTGTCAGAGGAAGTAATACTCGAAGCGGGAACACCACAAGGGTCGGTTCTAAGTCCGCTTCTTTTCATAATATATGTGAATGATATAGAAAAAGTAGGGAAAAACTTTGTTGAACTATCGCAGTTCTCAGATGACAAAGGCATTTGGACAGCCAGCAAGTCCAGAAACATAATTAAAAATCGTCTGCAGGATACCATTCGCGATCTTGAAAGCTGGTGTGCCCTGTGGCGCATCAAACTCAATGCCGCCAAAACTCAAAAAGTTACGTTCTTCAAAAAGCAAAGGAAAAAACCAGTCCCGAGTATCGATCTCCAGTTATACGATCACAAACTAGAAGCAAACAAAGAGGCCAAATTTTTGGGATTTATCCTAGATAGCAATCTCAGTCTAAACAGTCACGTAAACTCCATTACGGTTAGAGCTACTAAACGTATCAATTTTCTGAGGATGATCAGAGGTAGAAATTGGGGAGCAAACAAAGATGTGCTTCTCAAGCTCTACAAAACATTTATACGTCCGGTACTAGAATACGGTGCCATAATAACAAGCGACCTAAGCAAAACCAACATTCAGAAGCTACAGAGGGTTCAAAATTATGCCCTGCGAGTGGCACTATGCAAACCGAAATGGACACCGATAAAGGAACTTCACGAGCTAGCAAAAATAGAAACTATTGATACGCGATTAAAAGACCTACAAACCAAAACCCTCAACAGACTCCAAGATAGTGAATTAATGGTTGAGTTGAACGAACACCGATCCCTTAACAGAAAAACAAAATAAGTTTCCAGAAAATAAAAAAAAAAAAAAAAAAAAAAAAATACTAAAATAAAATAAAAATTATACAATATAACTAAATCGCGTGGAGTCAGTGAGGATTGCCTCGCTACTCATTGGGAACTTTAGGATAGAGTCTGTGAGGACTGCCTCGCAACTCTGCTGAAGCGCGATTGAAACGCGTTTAATAAGATCTATATAACAAAACCCTCCACATACTCCAGGATAGTGAATCAATGGTGAAGCTGAACGAACACCGAACCCTAAACAGAAAAACAAAATAATCCACAGTAAATTAAAATTACTCAATAGAATTAAACTGCGTGGAGTCAGTGAGGATTGCCTCGCTACTCATTGAGGTCTTTAGGATTGAGTCTGTGAGGATTGCCTCGCAACTCTGCGTGTTGGGAGTGGACTCCGAAGAAACACACCCCTTACCCCATCCATAGCAACAATCACACAGCAGGCACAATATACAATAGCGGATACCTATCTTTCTCTCTACCTTTTACTTTTCTAACTGAACATTCTCAAATTTTCTTGCAACACTCTTATCAAGAAGACGCATGGAAATGGTAGACAAAGCGTAGGAGGAATTGGTGCAACCTACCTTTCTGCAACATATACAAGAAACCACCAAACGCTAGGCAAGGATTGAAACAAGCTTGTCTGGCTGGGAACGAGTGTACATTTGATATAAATAAACATTTGAATAAAGATTTAACAGCCCTTTTAAGGGCTTGAGGGTGTGTGTCAGTGATTTTTTTTTTTTTTTTTTTTTTTGGGGGGGGGGTTGGGGTGGGGTGGAGGAGGTCATTTGGGATTCCCGAAGGATAACCAGATGCCTCAAAATCACATATGGCATCCTATCTCCCAGAAGGCTTGATGGATGACTCCCGGTTTCTTAAAACTAAACTGTTGGAGCTTTCTCCACTTCTTTTTTGTAACCGCTATGGTCATATACCGGGGCCGCTACCAAACCGGCGTTGCTGTTTGGTTTTCTTTTCTCTTCTTCCCTTAAACTTGCCATCGCACAACATTACATTCTGGCTCGCCACCATGGTGGGACTCAAACCTCTACCATCGCCGAACTGGAACCGAACAGAGCTCGCTCTCCAATAGTTTTAAAGGCGTTGGGGGATTGAGTATTGACCATCTAACACTCCAGCTTAAACTGCCGGGTATTCTATCCGCGTGCATAACCCCCTCAGACTCCATTTTGGGCAATAGGAAAGCTAGGCCTGTGTGATCCAAGGAAAAAAAAATAAGGTTAACCGGGTCGCAAGGGATTTGTAAATCCCACATCGTCCCTGCGCGCCTTCGGCGCGCTAAAACCTTTCATTCATTCAATATTAGTATTTCTAGAAACGGCCGCTGTGCAACATGTTGAGTATGTACTTTTCCAGAGAGGTGGGAAACTTGTGCAACTTGATGGTTATAGATGGAGACTAAATGTTAGTAGAAAAACTTATTTTCTCTAGAATTCAGTTACTGTTGAGAGTATAATAAATACCTGAAATGCATATAATAAAAATCGAAACCCACAAAAAAACATTAGATACCCTCTACATATTTAAAAAATAGGCCGATAAAATCGTCAGATGTGTACCCATACACGCAATTAGTAGAAAGCTGTATGACGGAGGGCCACCACGGATGCTGACATAATGTACACCATACAAGGTATGGTTACATATAGAAATGGATTGGAGGAGTGTCTAATTTGATGGATAAAGGGTTAATATCTCCGGATCAAATTATCAGATTTACATAAAAAACTATACAGCACAGCACATCAGTAACCTGAACACAAATATAAAGTAACTTGACAATCCAAGTAATATTTTTCAAGTTATCGAATGCCAAAGGGATTGGAGGAATTTTCAATTTGAAGGATAAAGGGTTAATATCTCGGGATCAAATCATCAGATTTAGACCAAAAACTATACAGCTCGGTACATCAGTAACCTGAACACAAATATAAAGTAACTAGACAACTCAAGCAATATTTTTCAAGTTATCGAATGCCAAAGGGATTGGAGGAATTTTCAATTTGAAGGATAAAGGGTTAATATCTCAGGATCAAATTATCCGATTTACACCCAAAACTATACAGCTCGGCACATCAGTAACCTGAACACAAATATAAAGTAACTTGACAATCCAAGCAATATTTTTCAAGTTATCGAATGCCAAAGGGATTGGAGGAATTTTCAATTTGTAGGATAAAGGGTTAATATCTCAGGATTAAATTATCAGATTTACACCAAAAACTATACAGCTCGGCACATCAGTAACCTGAACACAAATATAAAGTAACTTGACAATTCAAGTAATATTTTTCAAGTTATCGAACGCCAAAGGGATTGGAGAAATTTTCAATTTGAAGGATAAAGGGTTAATATCTCAGGATCAAAATAACAGATTTACACCAAAAACTATACAGCTCGGCACATCAGTAACCTGAACACAAATATAAAGTAACTTGACAATCCAAGCAATATTTATTCAAGTTATCGAATGCCAAAGAGATTGGAGGAATTTTCAATTTGAAGGATAAAGGGTTAATATCTCTTGGGATCAAATCATCAGATATCAACAAATATGGGCTTCCAGCACTCTACCAGTTAAAAAAGCTAGTAGAAAGAAAACGTGCAGAAACGCAATCACATTCATTAAAATTTGCATCAGAGAACTCATTGTCAACAAATCCATAAAGAAGTTACCCCAAATTTTGGGCTACCAAACTGTATTGTGGCTCGACATCATTCAAATTAATAACTCTCAAACCAAATTGATAGTAAATGAACAGAGAAGTGATTCAACGCAGAGTGAAGTGATGAATGAACATTGTGACATAAATAGAATAAGTAAGACACCTCTAGAAACAGCAGAACTATTAAAACAATATGACTCAGTTTCTTATGGTGTTGGGTTCCATAAACTTCATATTGCTTCTAATGTAAAATCTGTAGCACAAAAACATCGCAGAATTCCATTTAATCTGCAAACAAAAGTTGAAGATGTATTGCAGATTTAAAAGATTTAAAAATGCTGATTTAATAGAGAAGGTAACTGGTCATACTGATTGGGTTAGAGCACCTGTGATTACCTGTCATGGTAAAATAAGATTTTGTCTTGACATGTGTGCTGCAAACACTGCTATCAAACAATGCATCACATGGTTTCTACAAGGACTGCATATGCATCAAATGGCTCCACAGTGTTCTTGAAAATTGGTTTAATCACTTTACCCAACATAACGTTCAAAACCGGCCAGTGCTGTTCACAAAAATCGCCAATTAATTTTCGATATTTTAAAAAAATTTTGACTCAAAAACATAGGTTATGACCCCTCTTTGGAACAAGCTCATCAAGCTCGTACCAAAGAGGGGTCATAACCTATGTTTTTAAGATAAAAATGAAAAAAAATTAGTTATTTGAAGATTTTGTTTGCAAGTGCCATCTGCTTTTCATGTTAGGTAAAGGGTTAAAAGATGGCTATCACCAAATCACATTAGAAAGCCACTTAATAACAACTGTTTCAACTCACAAGGGTTTAATGCGATACAAACGCCTCAATTATGGCACGCATTCTGCAGTGGAAGAATTTCATCAGATCAAGCGGAAAACTTTTTACAAGGAGTTTTAAATATCCACAATGACATTATCATATTTGATAAAACTGAAAGTGACCATCAAATAGTTCAGCAAACCACCTTTCACGATCTCAAAGATTATGTCCTCACAACAAATACAGAAAAGTGTGTGTTTAATTGTTCTGAAATAGAATTTTTTGGATTGTGTTCACCTCAAAAAGCATACTACCTCCACCATGTAAAGTAATAGCATTAAGACAAGCAACACCACCACAAAACACAAGTGATTTGCACAGTTTCTTAGGTATGATCAAATACACCTCGTGTTTCATACCAAACTATGGTAACAAAACAACTTTATTACATAAGTTACTAGTACAGAGGAACCCTGTTAAATGAATAGCCACTTTGCCAAAGAAAATTATTCAATTAACAGGAGTATTCAATTAACAGGGATTGTGTCAGCTTCCTGTATTCTGGAGATAAACTTAGCATTTATTCATGGAGCTCTGTCAAACAAGATATAATAGATTAAATGTCTGTATTGGATGTACTGAGGCCAAACAGGTCTATAAACAAAGGAAAACTGGGGAGAGTCAGGGTAATTTCTCGACAGGCTACAAGATTTTTTATTCAATTAAAAGGAGTTTACGCTATAACCTATATTCAATTAACAGGTCAAATTGTATGGGTGTATGGTAAATGGTTTTGTGTTGGGAAATTATATTCAATTAACAGGGTTATTCAGTTAAAAGATATCCAATTAAGTGGGCTCCATTGTAAAAGGTAAAACGCAGGAATGGACATTTTCTCATCAACAAGTATTTGATGAACTAAAACAACTGTTATCTTCTGATACAATTATGGCTTACTTCAACACACATAGTGAAACACAAGTGCATATTGATGCAAGTCCATTTGGACTAGGTCCCATGATCAGTCAAGCTGAAAGCTCAGGACAATTTTGACCTGTCAAGTATGCAAGTAGAACTCTTATGTCAGCCGAGCAACATTACGCACATACAGAGTGAATTGCGAGATAAGACATTTACCATCTTTAGTGATCATCAACTGTTACAAATTTTGTTTAACAATCCAAAAACTAAAACATCAATGAGAATTAGGAATCATTAAAACAAAACAACATCTCCACAGTCGAGTTTGGTTTCCTAGATTAGATATTTCTATTTATTTATTTATTGGTGTTTAAGGTCACATACTTATGCACAATTGCTAATCATGACCGTGACAGTGTTACGGGTGGAGGAAGCTGGAGTACCCGGAGAGCACCACCAAGCAGCTGCCAGCTCCCCAACATTGTAACTCTGCACGGCAGGACAGGCAGGGTTAGACAGACTGGTTGAAGACATGCGCACCATTGGCGTGCAGTACGCCTTTGTACACAGCGTCATAGTGCCCCCATGTGGACAATGAGGGTTAAGTGCCTTGCCCAAGGACACAACACGGGAGTCTGAATCAATCGCTCAGACGGTCACCCATCCGAGGACTAACCGGGCTCAACGTTGCTTAACTTCGGTGATCTGACGAGAACTGGTTACTGCAATGCCACCACATCCCCTCCTAGATTAGATAAAGCTGTTGAGAAGTTAATTGTAACTGTCTTACATGTCAAGTCTGCACACCCACTGCTGCTGCAGAACCTGTACAAATGTCTGATCTTCCAAACGAAACATGGCAAAAGCTATCTATGGACTTTGGTGGACCCTTTTCATCAGGAGAGTATACCATGACAATAACGGAAGATTCCTCTTGTTTCCCAGTTGTTCAAATAATACAGTTAACATCGGGTAGATCAGTTATGCCAAAATTAGATCAAATTTTATCAGAATACAGACTTCCATTAGAAATCTGTTGAAAACAATCTACAATTTGTCAAGATCCGACTCGACATTTTCTTCCCCTTGTTGCAGGTAGCTGGGTCACAGCCTTTTAACCTTTTACCCAACGCAGACGATATCAAAATTTATTATTTTAAATATCATTTTTTCAAATTTAAAAAAAAATTTCAACAAATCCATATCATGTGAACCCTCGTTGGAACGAGCTCGATGAGCTCGTTCCAACAAAGGGTCACATGATATGGTTTTGTTGAAATTTTTTGAAAAATAATATTTTTTCAACTGCTGAATTTGCATATTACGCGGGCGGATGCAGGCAATTCGTTGGGTAAAGGGTTAATACTCTTTATGGCAATAAAAAGGCCTCTGACTTGTTTTGGTCTGTTTCTTCTTCTTAGCTTGCAATTTCAACATTGGGTGATGCTTTAAATTTAGGGGTTCCCACAGATTATGGAAAAGTGTTGAAAGTTACAAAACTGAATTCTGGATATTTCAGGTCCTTAAAAGGTCTTGAAAATGGATAATTTAGAAAAGGGTTTATCAAATTTTGGGAAAACAATTACTTTTGCTGGTGAAATAGCTGGTCTTCAACCAAATTTGACCAGCAGCCTCTTTGGCTGTTGGTCAAATTTAACTGTAGACCATTTATTTACCACTCTTTCCCTGAATTCAATATTTCAAAAGCTGCAGGAACCATGTTCAGGTACTGCTGTCCAACAAAGACTATATTCAAGTGTTTGTTTATTTGTTAACTGGCTTTTAACACTTTCAGTAGCCAAGATCACCTCATGTGGGACAGTTTTACAGGTGGATGATACCAGAGTACCTGGGGAAAACCACTGAACAGCAGCAAGCAACTATCATACCCTCCAAGTTACTGACCTGGAATAAGCAGTCAGCAGCTGCTGAAATCAAGTGTATCATTGACATGCAGTATGCCTTTGTACACAGCGTCAACATGCCCCAAGGTGGGGAATCAGGATTTAGTGTCATGCCCAAGGACAGCACAGATGGCATGGGTCAGGATCACAGCACTGACCTTTCTGTTCAAAGTCCAATGAGCAAACCATCAGGCTCTCAACTACATTTAATTACACCTAAGTTCTATGTTGAAAGACATGGGAGTACAGTGACGCTGTGTAATAAGGCATACAGCATATGGAAAGGTCACTTGCCTTCAACAGGTGTTAACCCTTTACCTAACGTAACGGCCAAAACTGGCCAGCACTATTCTCAAAAATCGCCAATTAATTTTCATTATTTTTTTCATTTTTTGTCTCAAAAACATAGGTTATGACCCCTCATTTGAACGAGCTCGTCCAGCTCGTTCCAACGAGGGGTCATAACCTATGTTCTTGAGACAAAAAATGAAAAAAAATAGTTATTCAAGAATTATTTTTGCAAGTGTCGTCAGCTTTTTAGGTTAGGTAAAGGGTTAAATCAGGGTTCCCACTAATATCAGAGAATAAAATTCAAGCACTATTCAACACTTAAGGGTCTGGACAATTGTCCTGAATTTACACCTGACCACAGCCTGTACATGTCCATTGGTTTAGCAGTGATTTCTAGTCAAGTCTAGGCGGCCTGCCAAGACTTGACTAGAAACCACTGACTTGAGTAGAAACCACTGCCTAGGTAACTTGCTTATTGTCAACAATACCTCCTCACCACGGCAAGTTAAGGGAACCCATTCCAAGGTCGGAAAAGTCAGAAATAGTCCTTTATGGTTTAACCTTTTACCTAACGAATCGCTCGCATCCGCCTGCATAATTTGCAAATTCTGCAGTTGAAAGAAAGAAATTTTTCAAAATATTTCAATAAAACCATATCATGTGACCCCTCTTTGGAACGAGCTCATTGAGCTCGTTCCAATGAGGGGTCACATGATATGGTTTTGTTGAATTTTTTTTTTTAAATTTAAAAATTGTAATTAAAATAATAAATTTTCATATCGTCTGCGTTGGGTAAAGGGTTAAGGACTTTTCAAGGACTGTGACAGTGATATTCAATGATGATTTTAAGATTTTCATATGAACATACAACATCATGAACAACACAAACAGCTTCAGCCCTACAGATCTGATTTCTGGAAAATCCAACTAGCCAGATATACATGTGTATCTTCCACTGCTTGTAAAAATGTAACACCAGCAATGCTAAAGATCAAGGAGATGTGGTTCCTGACAAATTATTTACTGGGGTTTAACAACACTTTCGACATCCATGGTCACCTCTAATCGGACAGTGGAGGAAGCCACAGTACCCAGAGAGAACCACCGAATAAGGGCGAGCAACCTTCCGACTCCGCAACATACTAGCTCTGCACAAGCAGGGTTAGCCTTGGTTGAAGACCAGGGCACCATCGTCGTGCAGTATGTGTAAGTACAAAGTGACACCGTACCCCCATGAGGGCAATTGGGATAAAGTGCCTTGCCCAAGGACCCAACACAGTTACCCCTGGCGGGGATCGAACCATGTATCTTTCTGTTTGAAATCCAATTCCATAACCACTGTCTCACTGCACTTCCTCATTCAACCAATGCTAACCCTAGTAATGTGTTAGTAAGTTTGAGAGCATTATAGTTTATTATTAACCCATCACCCAACGTAATGTCAAAACCGGCCAGCGCAATTCTAAAAAATCGCCAATTAATTTTCATTATTTTTTCATTTTTTGTCTCAAAAACATAGGTTATGACCCCTCGTTGGAACGAGCTCGACGAGCTCGTTCCAACGAGGGGTCATAACCTATGTTTTTGAGACAAAAAATGAAAAAAATTAGTTATTCAAGAATTATTTTGGCAAGTGTCGTCATCTTTTTTTGGTTAGATAAAGGGTTATTGACACCAGTATAGAGCAGGGAGGTTTTGATTTTTCAGATTCGGTTTAGTTTTCCTACGTGTTGAGAACATATAATGTTTGTTTGTTTGTTGGTGGTTAACGTCACACATTTATGCACCATGGCTAATCGTGACACAACATGGAGATGAAGTCAAGTTGAGTCAATCGTTGATCTACATGTTGCCCATTTTAGAGGACTTTCACCCCAAGCATTGGTGACTGGGTCCTATTTTACTAGTAAAGCGGAACTGGTTTACCACAGTAAACAAGTGCTGCTTACTTCCCGGGGTTCCCACGGGGAGAGAACATATAATAAACAAGGGAAAAGCATAACCACTGACTTACTGCACTTCCTCATTCAACCAATGCTAATCCTAGTAATGTGTTAGTTAGTTTGAGAGCATTATAGTTTATTATTACCACTTTAGCGGGCATTCCTAGCACATTAACAATGTTTTACCGGGCGTTGAAACCTCGTAATGTTCAACAAGTACAAGTCATGTGACGTTATTGACTATAACAGCCCAACACGTCGATAACAGCCCGACACGTCTAAATTTTGACAATGACGTCACATCTCTCAGCCAATCAACAATATTTTTCCCGGATTTCCATTGGGATCGAAATTCAATTCGGATTTTTTTAATTAGTAAACACAATTAACACATTTGTTTCAAGTGTTTCCCTTTGTGTCAGGGATAGATAATGTATCAAATATAGGAAGCGATACGCACAAAGTAAGTGATGACATCTTTGATGAATAAACTCCTTGCCTAAAGTTCGCATTTCGAAGATATATTTAATCATCTAACTTCCCAAATTTTGCCGTAGACTGATCAGACGATAGTCATGTTACCCGGTTTGTTTGTCAACAAATCATACGATAGTGTCACTGTTTTTTAATTCTAAAATGTCAAACTTCATTTATTTATCTTATTTCCCATATAATTTAATTGTAATGTACCCGATGTACGAAAGTGGCAATAATAGAAATAACATGACTTTGTCTGGCATTACAGTGTATCAACGGCTCAAAAGAAATGGTTAACAGCTCTTGAGTTTATTAGCGGCCCTCGACTTCGTCGCGGGCCGCTAATAAACTCTTGGGCTGTTAACCAGTTCTGTTGAGTCGTTAATACGCTGTAATGCCCTTCAAAATCATGTTATTGTTATATTATTAATGACACCAGGATAGAGCTGGGAGGTTTTGATTTTTCAGATTCGGTTTTGGTTTAGTTTTTCTATGTGTTGAGAACATATAATAAATGAAAGTGTCAATGACACTGCAGCTCAACTTGACAAACTTGAACTTGGTAAGTTATAAATGAAATGGCAAAATTGAAGATCATTGGGACCAATGTCAGTTTTTTTGCCAGTGGCAAAATTTTTTGACAGAAACCGAAGAAAATCGATTGCTCCCATCTAGATGCCTCCCCAAACAAGCATGCCAGGTTTCAAAGCAATCCGATCATAAATGTGCCCTGTAGGGTGTACAAAAGGGAAATATTGTGGTCTGACTAAACTAAGTTCTAAGAATGTTGGCTGCGTCAACATTTTTTGATGGAAATTGAAGAAAATCGATAGCTCCCATCTAGAGGTCACTGTAAATAAGCATACCAGGTTTCAAAGCAATCTAATCATAAATGAGCCCTGTAGGGTGAGCCAAAGGGAAATATTGTGGTCTGACTAAACTAAGTTCTAAGAATGTTGGCTGCGACAACATTTTTTGATGGAAATTGAAGAAAATCGATAGCTCCCATCTAGAGGTCACCCAAACAAGCATGAAAGGTTTCAAAGCAATCCAATCATAAATGTGCCCTGTAGGGTGTGCCGAAGGGAAATATCGAGTCTTCTGACTAAACAAAGTTCTAAAAATGTTGGCCGCGGCAACATTTTTTGATGGAAATTGAAGAAAATCTATAGCTCCCATCTAGAGGTCTCCCCAAACAAGCATACCAGGTTTCAAAGCAATCAAATCATAAATGTGCCCTGTAGGGTGTGCCAAAGGGAAATATTGTGGTCTGGCTAAACTGAGTTCTAAAAATGTTGGCCGCGGCAACATTTTTTGACGGAAATTGAAGAAAATCGATAGCTCCCATCTAGATGTCACCCCAAACAAGCATGCCTGGTTTCAAAGCAATCCGATCATAAATGTACCCTGTAGGGTGTGCCAAAGGGAAATATTGAGTCTTCTGACTAAACTAAGTTCTAAGAACGTTGGCTGCGGCAACATTTTTTGACAGAAATTGAAGAAAATCAATAGCTCCCATCTAGAGGTCTCCCCAAACAAGCATACCAGGTTTCAAAGCAATCTGATCATAAATGGGCCCTGTAGGGTGTGCCAAAGGGAAATATTGAGGTCTGACTGAACTAAGTTCTACGAACGTTGGCCGTGGCAACATTTTTTGCCGGAAATTGAAGAAAATCGATAGCTCCCATCTAGAGGTCACCCTAAATAAGCATACCAGGTTTCAAAGCAATCAAATCATAAATGTGCCCTGTAGGGTGTGCCAAAGGGAAATATTGTGGTTTGACTAAACTAAGATCTAAGAACATTGGCCGCGGCAACATTTTTTGACAGAAATTGAAGAAAATCGATAGCTCCCATCTAGAGGTCACCCCAAACAAGCATGCCAGGTTTCAAAGCAATCCGATCATAAATGTACCCTGTAGGGTGTGCCAAAGGGAAATATTGAGTCTTCTGACTAAACTAAGTTCTAAGAACGTTGGCTGCGGCAACATTTTTGGACAGAAATTGAAGAAAATCGATAGCTCCCATCTAGAGGTCTCCCCAAAAGAGCATACCAGGTTTCAAAGCAATCTGATCGTAAATGTACCCTGTAGGGTGTGCCAAAGGGAAATATTGAGGTCTGACTAAACTACGTTCTACGAACGTTGGCCGTGGCAACATTTTTTGCCGGAAATTGAAGAAAATCGATAGCTCCCATCTAGAGGTCACCCTAAATAAGCTTATCAGGTTTCAAAGCAATCAAATCATAAATGTGCCCTGTAGGGTGTGCCAAAGGGAAATATTGTGGTTTGACTAAACTAAGTTCTAAGAACGTTGGCCTCGGCAACATTTTTTGACGGAAATTGAAGAAAATCGATAGCTCCCATCTAGAGGTCACTCCAAACAAGCATAAGAAGTTTCAAAGTAATCTGATCATAAATGCGACCTGTGAGGTGTGCCAAAGGAAATTGTGGACGTACATACTAACGTACTAACATACTAACGTACGTACGTACGTACGCCGACGGACGAGAAGTGATGGCAATAGCTCAGCTTGACTTTGTCAAGTTGAGCTAACAAGGGAAAAGCAAAGAATGGGCCACTGCCCGCTGACCCATATGCAAGTTCGAAGTAGCTTTGAAGGTATTATGGGACAGAAACATTTTTTAAGTGGAATGAGTGAAAACAGAAATATTTTCCAAGTCGAAAAAGGGCCATAACTCTAGGAAAAATTATTGGATGGAACTCGTTCCTTGTGCATATTCTGTTCCCCCATGCAGGTCTATCAGAATACCAAAGGAGATCCAAATCTGAGCAATGGCTTTGAAATTACAATGCAAAATGTTTGTACAGACAGATGGACAGACGGATGGATGGATGGACAGAGGGCTTAACTAGATGCCCCCGAATCCTCCTTTGGAGTTCAGGGGTATAATAATACTTCACGCTCCTTTACTTGGAAAAAATCTGCTTATTTTGTACAACACCGCTCACCACAAAAAGCCGTCTGTAAGGATAACAACTGGGTTCAGCCAAACTTCCCTTTGCTCATTCTTAGGGGTTCTGAGCTATCAGTTACTAAATCCTTTAGTCACAAAAAGACAAAAATTAGGGTAAGAAATGAATAAAGTTCATCTGATCTACCGTATTTACTCTATGTATTAGGACACTCTATGATTTGGGACACACATTTTTTCCAGAAAACTATATTTTTTTTATGATCCAAAGTTTGGGACATTCAGATTTGTTTCCAGTTGGCCCATCGCTAGTAGCAGACGACACTCATAAAAAAAAATTCTTGAGTAACTAAAAATTTTCATTTTCTGCTTCCAAAACATAGCTTATGATCCCTCATTGAAACGAGCGCAATGTGCTCATTCCAAAACATAGCTTATGATCCCTCATTGAAATGAGCGCAATGCGCTCGTTCCAATGAGGGATCATAAGCTATGTTTTGGAAGCAAAAAATGAAAATATAAAAAAAATTGGATGGCGATTTTCGTATATAGTGATGGAAAACAAATCACACACAACTTTATTCAGCATCAAATCAAGACCAGGCTCTGTTCTTTCCCCATTTTCTAATAATTGGGACACCTGTGAAAATAATTATTTTTAGCTGTCCCAATACATAGAGTAAATACGGTATGCTATGTTCCCATTGTCCAGTGGACGAGTCAATAAAAGAGAAAATGTGACAATGAGAATGAGGTGTATTTCCACCATTGTCAGATAGCCTAAGTGATTTGAGTCCATAGGGGCGACTAGTCCAGTTACCTCCCAGTAACACAGTTTGATCAGTTTATGCACAAACACAGTAACATCATTCATCTGGTTTTTGCTGGATCTTGTGGTTTGGTTTTCCAGTTTGCAGTAAAAGCCGGAACAAATCAGAAAACAACAAGAAAATCAGTAAAACTGATGGATGCTCTCCAACGGTCGACTTAGTTAAGCAGAATTGAAAAATTGTGGCCCCCCTCAATAGGAAATAATTTGTCCTTGAAATGCAAGGATCGTAACTCCAATGAAAAATAAGTGGGCGACTTTCTTTATAACATATGCAGGAGCAGCTTATCACAAGGATCCCTCATACCAAATTTCATTGAAATCCATCCATTCACTCCTGAGATATTGCTGCAGACGGATGGGCAGACAAAGTAGTTACCATATGTTCCCTCCGAAACTTTTTCGGGGAGCATAAAAAAAAAAATGCCCAGCTGTAAACCAGGATGAATAGCAGCTCAAAACTCCTTGTAACAAAAACTGGAAACATCAACTCCATGTTATACTTTCCTACAAGCTTTTTATTTTTACATGCAACAGGCTAAATTAATTAAATTATCAAAAAATAACATGACAATAAAAAAAATCTGAAATTACAAAACAAAGCTCAAGAGAAGTTCATCACAGATACTGTGAGTTTCTACGCAGGTAAGGACTGCTAATAAACAATAAATACGGGATTGACAATCATGTTTAGATAGTCAACAATAAGGTCCAAAAATGCAGTCATCACTATAAATACCAATTTTTGGCCTCCTAAATAAGCGAAAACAGTAAATATGCCAATGATATTGTTGTGTGCTGTACAGTAGAATCCTCTTAATTGAATATCCATTTTGCCAGTAAAAATTATTCAATTAACAGGAGTATACAATTAACAGGGATTTGGTCAGTTTCCTGTGTTCTGGAGGTAAACTGAGCATTTATTGTATTATATCTTGTTTGAAAGAGCTCATAGAGCTCTTTCAAACAAGATATAATAGAATAAATGCCTGTATTGGATGTAGTGAGGCCAAAAAGGTTGATAAATGAGGGGTAATTGGTGCATGTCACAGTAATGTTTTCGACACATCACAAAAATTTATATACAATTAACAGGAGTTTACTCTACAACCCATATGCAATTAACAGATCAACTTTGTAGTGAAGGTATGGAAAATGGTTTTGTGTTTGAAAATGATATTCAGTTAACAGAGATATACAATTAAGAGATATCCAATTAAGTGGGCTCCACAGTATTTCAATAAAGGATCAAATGAAGTGAGAGGTCACACATCTGAAAGTTGAACAGATCAATGTTTACATCAGAAATAAGAGAACTTATTCCTTCGTCAATGCATCACTTAAATCAACTAAGCCCTTTACCCAACAAAATGGATGTATCTGCCCACATAATTCACAAAATGAGCAGTCGAAAACAGATTAATTTTCACAACATTTCAACAAAACCAAATCATATTCCCTCACTGGAACGAGCTCATTGGGCTCGTTCCAATGAGTGGTCACATGATATTGTTTTGTGAAAAGTTTTTGAAAAAAAATAATATTTAATCTTGATATCCTGTGCATTGTTAAAGGGTTAACCCTTTACCCAATGCAGATGATATCAAAATTTATTATTTTAAATATACTTTTTTTTAAATTTTCAAAAGATGTCAACAAAACCATATCATGTGACCCCTCACTGGAACTAGCTTGACGAGCTCATTCCCAAAAGGGATCACATGATATGGTTTTGTTGATATTTTTTGAAAAATATTTTTTCAGCTGCTGAATTTGCATATTATGTGGGCGGATGTGGCTGATTCGTTGGGTAAAGGGTTAAAGTGCAAAACAATATCAAAATAAAATGACTTATACACACAACATAACCATGGTACAGTAGAACCTGTCTTGAGAGACCGCCCTTTGGGCCACACAAAAGTGGTCTCTCAAGAGAGGTGGTCTCTCATAACAGGTTTCAGGTTTTCTCAAGTCAGTGAATAACCAACCACAAAATTCAGAAATGGAGAAGAATGGATTCGTGTAATTACTTTGTAGTTGTTCTTTTTTATGAAGTTTTTGTAACAAATTGAAATAGACTGTTATAAAAATTATAAAAATAAATTAGTGTTGAAAATCTTCATTGAAGATTTTCAACACTAATTTATTTTTATAATTTTTATAACAGTCCATTTCAATTTGTTACAAAAAGATTTTCAACACAAATTTAATTTTATTCCTATCTGTCACATTTCAGATATGTATGAAATTGTTTATTCAGCAATAATCCTAATCTTTTCACAGGGGTCTTATAAAAAACATTTCAATCTTTAATGAGTTAGCAATTGAAACCCAATTAAGAGCATTTAATACTTTTAATTATGTTAGTATAACCACAATGGATTTTCCAATTCCAGAACAGGTAAAAAGTTTTTGTCATGGTTTCAGTCTTCAAAGGGGCAGTCTCTCAAGACAGGTCCATTATGACCTAAAAATACCAAGTTGGTACCAGGTCACAGTGGTCTCTCAAGACAGGTGGTCTCTCAAGACAGGTGGTCTCCCATAGCAGGTCCATTATAGAGTAAAACCAATCGGTGCCTGGCAGATTTGGTCTCTCAAGACAGGTGGTCTCTCAAGACAGTGGTCTCTCAAGACAGGTTTTACTGTATAGTGGAACCCTGTTAACTGAATATCCACATTGGTAGAGAAAATATTCATTTAACAGATGTGTTCACTTCACTTAACAGGAGGAACTTGGCATGTTATGCAATAAACTGCTAATAAAGAAAGTGATAAAAATATATGTTATTTGTATTACAATAAGATGCGTATTCACATTTTGAATGCGAGTCAAGCTTTTGTTTATCAACATAAACATCAGTAAATCGAAAACAAGCCACTGTGTTTCCTCAAGAAACAAAAGCAAGACTCTTATTTATTTATTTATTTATTTATTTATTGCTGTTCAACTGGTAGAGTGCTAAATTGTTTTTGGCCTTCAAAATTTGTTCACATATCTTTGCCTTGTTACAATTTATGGGAGAGTGCCTGTGGATGTGCCTGTAGGCACTCTCCCATAAATTGTAACAAGACAAGTCATTACAGACTAAATAACATCACTTCAAAGATAATACGGAGCACATCCACTGAGCATGAAGCCTTCAAGTTGTAGTACCTTCACCTCCGAATAAAGCCCAAATATGGACTTCCAGCACTTTACCAGTTAAGAACACATATCTCTGCACATTTGCTAATCGTGACCACAACACGGATATAAAGTCAAGTTCAGCCAATTTTTTATATCCATGCTGCTCATTTTAGGGGACTTCCAACCAAGGCATTGGTGACCAGGTCCTATTTTACTTGTAATACAAAGATTGTTTTCCACAGTAAACAAGCACTGCTTCGCTTCCCATGGTTTCCATGGTGAGCAAGACTCTGATACTAATTTGTACATGTGTGTGATACAGTAGAGTCCTCTTAATTGAATATCCATTTTGCCAGTGAAAACTATTCAATTAACAGTATACAATTAACAGGGATTTGGTCAGTTTCCTGTGTTCTGGAAGTAAACTGTGCATTTATTCTATTATATCTTGTTTGACAGAGCTCATAGAGCTCTGTCAAACAAGATATAATAGAATAAATGCCTGTATTGGATGTAGTGAGGCCAAAAAAAGTTGATAAATAAGGCGAATTTGGTGGGTGTCACAGTAATTTTTTCGACATATTACAAAAATTTATATATAATTAACAGGAGTTTACTCTACAACCCATGGGGCCATATGCAATTAACAGATCAATCTTGTACTGAAGGTATGGTAAATAGTTTTGTGTTTGAAAATTATATTCAATTAACAGGGATATACAATTAAGAGATATCCAATTAAGTGGGCTCCACTGTACTAGTAAAAATTAATCACAGAATACAATGGAATCCTGTCAACTGAACAGCCACTTGGCCAGGAATAATTATTCAATTTAGGCCCCCACAAAGTAGATCTTGTTTCTCAGGCCATTTTTTGTAAAACTGCAGATGGGCAGGTGTTTTTTATGTTATTTTTTATTTTTGTAATGATTTCTTTGCCACCAAAAGTTCATGTTCTTGGTTTGTTTTAGGTCTCATAATCTACAGAATAGTATGGGTGGTGGTGTATTTCGTCCCTTGAGTGCAAAAAGGCTTTACAATGCTAAAGCATTGCAAAGCCTTGTTACACTCAAGGGATAAATTTATCAATTTTATTAACTTGGGTAAAATATCAGACATAAACCATTTAATTTTTATTTTTTAAGTTTGCATCAGTTATAAAAAAAACAGAGCATGCGCCAGCCAAAAGGACCATGCAGGGGGGGGGGGGGGGGGGGGGGGGGGGCTGAGAAACTGGTCACCTTGTGTCGGAAATTATTTGTTTAACAAAGTATTCTATTAACAGATTTTATTCTATTATATCTTTGACAGAGCTCATTTGAAGAAATGATAATGTTTTGCATTTGGAAATTATATTCAGTTAAGAGATATCCAATTGGGTGGGCTCGGCTGGAGTTTCAAAAATCTCACAAAGATGGTACAGCAAATATTGTGGGGGACTATTGATTACTGTATACATGGGAACATTTCTGTGAAATGGCAGTACTATCTTCATAAAAATATTCTGTCAAATTATCAATCAGCCCCCATAAATAGATAATAACTCGAACAGGAGAAAACTGGAAATACACATGTATACTCATGGGATAATAATACAAATTTATTTATTTATTTATTGGTGTTTAAGCAGGGTTCCTGCACCAAATTGAGAAGTGAATTCCAGGAGTTTCCAGGAGGTTCAGATCAATTTTTCAAGGAGTTTCCAGGAGTCAGCTGGGTGAAATTCAAGGGTTTTCGAGGAATATAAAGTGACCATGTGTTGGGAAGAAGGAAAAATGTTAGGAGTTGAATTAATCCAGTGAGCAACCAACTCGATTTTTCCAAAATTCCAGGAGTTTCCAGGAGATACTTCAAAATTCAAGGAGTTTCCAGGTCCTTGGGAGGGGGGTTTGAAATTCAAGGATTATCAAGGACTTTCAAGGAATTCAAGGAGGTGTGGGAACCCTGTAAGTCACTTTCAGCATCTTTGGTTATCAGACAATGAGAAGAAATGTCAACCCCAAAGGCCAAAAACCTTCCCTTTCTAAAATTGGTCACAAAAAGAACACCACAAACTAAAATAAAAAAAGAAACTTGGATTAAATTAAATTAAATACCTGCAACGTACAGATGAAGTCCAGTTTAGCCAATAGTTTATACCAATGACGACCACTTTGGATGCTTTCCACCCCAGGCATTAGTTCCAGGCCCTATTTTGCTGGTAAAGCAGAACTTGTCTCCATTAGTAAACAACAGGGTTCGTACGGACATCCAAGAATTATACTCAAGAACTATTCAAGCACTTTTTAAGGACTGTGTTAACCCTTTACCTAACATGAAAAGCAGATGACTCTTGTAAACAAAATTCTTGAATAACTAATTTTTTTCATTTTTTGTCTCAAAAACATAGGTTAGGACCCCTCATTGGAACGAGCTCAATGAGCTCGTTCCAAAGAGGGGTCATAACCTATGTTTTTGAGACAAAAATGAAAATTAATTGGAGATTTTTGTGAATAGCACTGGCCGGTTTTGGAAGTTATGTTGGGTAAAGGGTTCATGATTTTCAAGGACTACAAGAGCTATTGCAGAAGGCAATTCATACATCCACTGTAGTGCTGGCCGAATGAAGCATAAATGAATTAAAAACAAAATAAGGATCCCAGTTTCGAAACTTGGATGGTGAAAAACATGTATAATGAACCCGAATATATGCACCTATTTTTCTCAAACTACAGTTGATGATGTCCAAATGCCATAAGTCTGGTAAAATGTGAACAAAACCCGTGATATGTGCACATCATGCTCACCCTCTCCCCATGCTGGCCTCTCATTATACCCATAAACATCAAAATATGACATATGTTGTTGTGTGGATGAAACCCACAATATGTGCACATCCTTTCCTCCATGCTTTGCTATCGTTATACCAAAGGACATCAAAATCTAACAACCTGTGCTGGAGTTATAATGCAAAACATTCATACAAACATTTGTACTGACATTTTCTAAATCTAGGAGCCATACTCCTACAGAGAGAGGTGAAGGACAATGCATCATTGAACTCTTTTTGGAAATATACGAAACATCATTCGAGCATTTTTACCAAATTTCAGACATCCGACAACCCATACATGAGATACAGGCCAAAGAGAGAAAAATTGGCTATTTTATATACTCTCGATGACCAGATGGATGCATGGAAGAATGGACGGGGGGGGGGGGGGGGGGGGGGGGCTTTGGGGGGTGGGGGGGTGGGGGGCACTCTCCCATAAATTGTAACAAGAAAAATCTGTATAGACTAAATAATTTAGATTCAAAGATAATATGAAGCACCTCCACATAGTTTGGGCCTTTGAGTTGCAGTACCTATACTTTGGAGTGAAACCCAAATATGGACTTCCAGCACTCAACCATTTAAAGAGATTTTAATATAAAAAAAAGTTCTAATGTGATAGCTTGTTCTTTACAAATGAAGAAAAAAGTTTATGTTAAATTCTGATGCTTGTGACCAAGGCATAGGGGCTATTTTCATACAAATTCAAGAGAGGGTGATAGCATTTTGTCAGTCTGTCCTCAACTTCAAACATTGTTGGACTTGGTGAAATTTGCAAGAAAATGTCAGATTTGAACCATTTAATTCAATGGAATGAAAGTGGAAAATGTAAGATTGTAATCATGATAAACTGAAGCCCTACAGAGGTGAACATACTCTCTTTTAACCCTTTATCCAATGCAGACGATATCAAAATCTATTAATTTAAATATCATTTTTAAATTTTTTTCAAAAAATTTCAACAAAACCATATCGTCAGACCACTCATTGGAACGAGCTTGACAAACTCGTTCCAAAGAGGGGTCACATGATATGGTTTTGTTGAAATTTTTCGAAAAATAATATTTATTCAGCTGCTGAATCTGCATATTATGTGAGCGGATGCGTGCGATTCGTTGGATAAAGGGTTAACTGGTAGAGTGCTGGAAGCCCATTTTTGGGCTTTATCCTGAAGTGCAGGTACCACAGCTTAAAGGCTTGATATTCTGTGGATGTGCTTCAATTAATTCTTGATGTGATATTATTTAGTCTGGATGGAATTGCCCTGCTACAATTTATGGGAGAGTGCTTGCACTTTTTTTTTTTTTTTTTGTATTAGGCTTTAACGACACATTAACAGCCAGGGTCATATCATGTCGGTGACAGTTTTACGCGTGGAGGAAGCCGGAGTACCCGGAGAGAACCACCGAGCAATGACGAGCAGCTGTCAGCTCTCCAACATCGTAACTCTGAACTCTGCACTGTGGCACAAGCAGGGTTAGATTGGTTGAAGACATGCGCACCATCGACGTGCAGTACGCCTTAGTACACAGCGTCATCGTGCCCCCATGTAGGCATTCGGGGTTAAGTGCCTTGCCCAAGGACACAACACGGGAGCATGAATCAGTCGCTGAAATGGTCACCCATCCAACTACTAACCGCGTTCGATGTTGCTTAACTTCGGTGATCTGACGAGAACCGGTTACCGAGACGCCACCGTGCCCCCACTTGTAGGCACTCTCCCATAAATTGTAGCAAGGCAATAAAAAGTGAACAAAATTTTAACACCCAAAAAAACTTAGCACTCTACCAGTTAAAAAGATTTAAAAGAAGTTCACATAAAATGAACTAAACTTAAAGTGAGATGTCAATAAACTGGACAAAACATGGGCCGATTTTTATTGACAGTGTTTCATACATGTTGTAGGTTGTTGATCTAAATAGATGAGGAACAAGGTTTTAACCCTTTACCTAACATGAAAAGCAGATGACAATTCTTAAATAACTAATTTTTTTTCATTTTTTGTCTCAAAAACATAGGTTATGACCCCTCATACGAAAGAGGGGTCATAACCTATGTTTTTGAGACAAAAAATGAAAAAAATACTGAAAATTAATCAGCGATTTTTGTGAATAGCATTGCCCGGTTTTGGCCATTATGTTGGGTAAAGAGTTAAACTATTTTCTGATAACATGTGATAACATTATTTATTTATTTGTTGGTGTTCAAGGTCACATACTTGTACACAATGGCTAATCATGACCGTGACAGTTTTACGGGTGGAGGAAGCCGGAGTACCCGGAGAGAACCACCGAGCAATGACGAGCAGCTGCCAGCTCCCCAACATCGTAACTCCGCACTGCAGCACAGGCAGGGTTAGATTGGTTGAAGACATGCACACTATTGACGTGCAGTATGGCTTAGTACACAGCGTCAACGTGCCCCCATGTGGACAATCAGGGTTAAGTGCCAGACATGCACACTATTGACGTGCAGTACGGCTTAGTACGCAGCGTCAACGTGCCCCCATGTGGACAATCAGGGTTAAGTGCCTTGCCCTAGGACAATGCGGGAGTCTGAATCGATCGCTCAGACGGTCACCCATCCAAGGACTAACCGGGCTCGACTTAACTTTGGTGATCTGACAAGAACTGGTTACCACAATGTCACCGCACCCCCAGCATGTGGGATATATGTTGCATGTATATTTGGCCTAAATTGAAGTAAAAAGTCTACCAAGCTTACCTACAGCTCATTTTTGATCATGGCAACTATAAATACAGTGGAGCCCACTTAATTGGATATCTCTTAACTGAATAACCCTGTTAACTGAATATAATTTCCCAACACAAAACCATTTACCACACTTCCAGTACAAATTTGATCTGTTAATTGAATAATGGTTATAGAGTAAACTCCTGTTAATTGAATAAAAAATATTGTACCCTGTCTAAAGATTAACCTGACCCTCCCCATTTTTCCTTTGTTTATAGACCTATTTGGCATCAGTACAACCAATACAGGCATTTGATCTATTATATCTGGTTTGACAGAGCTTGTGGAGCTCGTGAAACAAGATATAATAGAATAAATGCTAAGTTTATCTCTAGAATACAGGAAAGTGACACAACCCTTGTTCATTGAATATTCCTGTTAATTGAATGATTTTCATCAGCAAAGTGGCTATTCAATTAACAAGGTTCCACTGTATACAGCAAACAGATATCAGATATGAGAGAGGGGAGGGTAATGTCTTTAATTATTATGTGGCATGCGGCCACTCACCTAGCACTAGAAGAAGTAACTTTTAGTTACAGTTTGCGTTGATTCAAACAGCTAAATGAAAAATTGTTTGAAAAACATGACTTATTTATTTATTGGGGTTTAACGACACTTTCAACAGCCAGGATCACTTTGTGTCAGACAGTTTTATGAGTGAAGGAAGCTGGAGTACCCAGAGAGAACAAATGAGTAATGGTGAGCAACTGTCAGACCCCCCAATATGCTAACTCCACACAAGCAGGGTTAACAGTGGTTGAAGACAAGTGCACCATCAACATGCAGTATGCTTTAGTACACAACGCCACCGTGCCCCCATGTGGGCAATTGAGATTAAGTGTCTTGCCCAAGGACACAAGGTGGTTGCCACAGGTGGGATTTGAACTGAGGACCTCTTGACTTGCAGTCTGCATCTCTACTTAATGAGCCACTCTGCTCCCATAAAGTAGAAATATTAGGCGATGTTAATAACCCTTAAGTCCACATACAGCCACAAACTGCTCTTCGATTTGGCTCTCAAAAAGTTGTTGCAAGCGTATTCTTCCCTGAGAACTGGTAGGATGCATTTAAATTAACAGTGTTTTTATATCAATGTACAGTCAGTTAATAATAATGTGGAAACAGTGTTAAATCATCTGCAGCTATGTTAACCCTTTAAACTCTAGTGGTATCTTCCATGCTAGTTCAATGACAGCAATTAGAAGAGTCCATATTCATTATTTATGGTAGACCAATCAGTATTTTCTAGCCTAGGGCTGCACGTTGCAAATACTGACTGGTCTACTCCACAATATTTATTGAACAGCCATCCAAAATAATGATGTTCTAACATATCATGTTCCTGTCCAGAAAAGCAGCCACAGGGGTTCAAAGGGTTAATGCATATGCAGTAATTAGGCCTAAAAAAATAAAAAATCTGTTTCTCAGGCCCTCCCGCATGGTCCTTTTGGCTGCCGCATGCTCTCTTTTTATAATCAATTTAAACTTTAAAAAAATAAAAATTAAATGGTTTATGTCTGATATTTTACCCAAGTTAAAAAAATTGATGAATTTGTCCCTTGAGTGCAAGAAGGCTTTGCAATGCTTTAGCATTGCAAAGCCTTCTTGCACTCAAGGGATGAAATACCCCACCACCCATGCTATTCTGTAAATTATGAGGCCTAACACTTGAAACAGGAGCATGAACTTTTGATGGCAAAGAAGTAATTACTGGAATAAAAAATAAAATAAAAAACCGCTCGCCCGCATGTAATTTCACAAATAATGGCCTGAGAAACAGAAGATCTACTTTGTGTGGCCTTACACAAAATTTTTACTGTGGCCACTACTTGAGCAATACCTATGTAAAGAAAACTGGTTGAATCTGCAAAGCAAAAATACTAAAAAATTAACGAAATGCTAATTCGTATGTCAGACTGTACCTGCAATTCTGCGTAGGGAACTCTTTTTGGACCAGTTGAAGCTTGGTGCTTATGCAAAGAAAAATAAATGATGTCACGCTGCACTGCATCACATCGACTTGAAGGAATGATCAGCTGATCTTTGTTATTGTTTTGAAACGTACGCTTTTGTGGTGGAATTAGGCTGAATATTGTGCAATAAAATGTATCGTAGCATATAATAAAAAAGAAAATCTACTCTATTTTAGTCAGTATCCAGAATTATCTCATAAGTGTGGACCTGAAAGTTTTATTTTTCACAAGCGCTTGCAGGTCCACACAATGAATTTCATCAGTAGCTTCCTAAATGACGTTATGCTTTGGAGCCTGATGTTGCCTTGAACAATGCCTTGAAGGAACGATCAGCAGATCTTTTTTATTCTCTTGAACTATTTGCAGTCACATTGTTATGAATATTGCCAGTAAAATATCACGTAGTATATAATAAAAAGAAAATCTATGCTATTTTATGTTCATCAGAAAATTCCCATTATTTCCAAATGAAACAAAATACTGCGTATTGATTGGCTGAGAGGTACGGTGTAACTTGCAATCCACAGTATGGCTAAAAAAAAGTACCAATTTTTAATTATTAATTCATACCTTCTGCTCAGTTATGTTAGAACAAAAATAAAAATACAGAAAATTTAATATTTATGTGCAATAAAATATTACAGATATGGATGTCATTGGAACTGGCTCATTGAGCCAGTTCCAATGATATCCATATTTGTCTGGTTTTATTTATTAAGAAACTTACAAAGTACAAATTTTCTGTAAGTTTTTGCCCGCAATGTAGGTTAAAGTATTAAGTACGCCAATATTCTTGGAAATAAATCTGTTATCCTTGTGTTTTCCAGGGTGTATGGGAATTTACACCAGTCTGGGAACTCATACACCCTTCGGCTTTGCCTCAGGCTGTACGAGTTCCCAAACCAGTGTAAATTCCCATACACCCTGGAAAACACAAGGATAACTAATAATATTCACTAAAACAGCTTAGATATCTTCTATTTATCTATCATGATGACAGATTGAACAAGTGTTTGACCACCGAGGTGGTATTAGTCCCCTACGGCACTTTTGTGACATAAGGTGTTTTTGTCACAGAATATTTATTATTTATTTATTGGTGTTTAAGGTCACATATTTCTGCACAATGGCTAATCGTGACCATGACAGTTTTACGGGTGGAGGAAGCCGGAGTACCCAGAGAGAACCACCGAGAAACGGCGAGCAACTGTCAGCTCCCCAACATACCAACTCCACACAAGCAGGGTTAGCATTGGTTGAAGACAGGTGCACCATCGACGTGCAGTACGCCTTAGTACACAATGCCACCGTGCCCCCACCAGGGCAATGGGGGTGAAGTGTCTTGCCCAAGGACACAACGCGGTTGCCGCAGGTGGGATTCGAACCGAGGACCTCTCAGCTTGCAGCCTGCACCTCTACCTACTGAGCCACCATGCCCCCTTTTGTCACAGAAGACACTAGAGTATATAAGCATCTTGGATTTTGAAAAAAAAATATTGAGCGTGCATAATCCCCCCACAACCCTTTATCCATGTACCATATATGAAAGGCGTAGCTTGAACCATGTTGGAGGGAGGGGTGGTAACATAAAATACAGAAAAAAGCTTAAAAAACACAACAAAAATTACCGCCATTCTACCATCTTGGATTTTGAAAAATAAATATTTACTGTGCATCATCCCCTCAGAACCATTTATCCATGTACCAAATATGAAAGGTGTAGCTTGAAGCATATTAGAGGGAGAGGTGGTAACATAAAAACAGACAGACAGACAGACAGACAGATGGACAGACAGACATATGTTAGATTTTGAAAAAAAAAAATATTGAACGTGCATAATCCCCTCACAACCCCTTTATCCATGTACCATATATGAAAAGTTCAGCTTGAACCATGTTGGAGGAGGCAGTGGTAACATAAAATAGAGAAAAAAGCTTAAAAAACACAACAAAAATGGCCGCCATCTTGGATTTTGAAGAAAAAATATTGAACGTGCATCATCCCCTCCCAACCCTCTATCCATGTGCCAAATATGCAAAGTGTAGCTTGAACAATGTTGGTGGGAGGGGTGGTAACACGAAAATAGAGAAAAAAAGCTTAAAAAACACAACAAAAATGGCCGCCATCTTGCCATCTTGGATTTTGAAAAAAAAAGTTGAGCGTTTGCATCATCCCCTCAGAACCATTTATCCATGTACCAAATATGAAAGGTGTAGCTTAAAGCATGTTGGAGGGAGAGGTGGTAACATAAAAAACAGACAGACAGACAGACGGACAGACAGACGGAGTGCAATCCTATAGTCCCCTTACGGTTCCCGTAGGGGACTAAAAATATATGTTCGACGTATCCCATGATCTAATAAGATAGCATACAATAAATAAATATATTGAGTTGCAAACAAAGAAATATTATCAGAAGTTGTATTCCACAGGTAAATAAAATGGCGAATTATTAGTTTTTTGCATATTTTTTGCTTTTGGAATGCTAACAGTGGAGTGTACTTAAGGCCACAAAAAGTAGATCTTCTGTTTCTCAGTCCATTATTTGTGAAATTGCATGCGGGCGAGCGATTTTTTATTTTATTTTTTATTTCAGTAATTACTTCTTTGCCATCAAAAGTTCATGTTCTTTGTTCAAGTTTTAGGCCACATAATCTACAGAATAGCATGGGTGGTGGTGTATTTCATCCTTTGAGTGCAAGAAGGCTTTGCAATGCTAAAGCATAGCAAAGCCTTCTTGCACTCAAGGAACAAATTCATCAATTTTTTTAACTTGGGTAAAATATCAGACATAAACCATTTAATTTTAATTTTTTTAACTTTAAATTGGTTATAAAAAGAGAGCATGCGACAGCCAAAAGGACCATGCGTGGGGGCCTGAGAAACAGATTTTTTATTTTTTTAGGCCTAACTGGAGTTAATTAATACCCTGTTAATTAAATATAAATTTCAAACACCAAACCATTTACCATAGCTTCCGTACAAATTTGACCTGTAAATTGCATATTGGTTTTTTATTATTATTATTATTATTATTTATTTATTGGTGTTTAAGGTCACATATTTCTGCACAATGGCTAATCGTAACCAAAACATGGAGCTAAAGTCAAGTTCAGTTAATCATTTATATCCATGTTGCCAATTTTAGAGGACTTCCACCCAAGCTCTAGTCATTGGGTCCTATTTTAACAGTAAAACAGAGCTTGTTTACCACAGTTAACAAGCACTGCTTCACTTCTCAGGGTTCCCACGGGGAATATAAGTTAACACGTGTTAATTGAAAAAAAAATCTTGCAATATATCAAATAATTACTCCGGCAGCCACTGACTTCCCCATGTTTATACAACTATTTGGCCTCAGTACATCCAGTACAGGCATTTAATCTATTGTATCCCATAAATGGACGTTTATTCGAACAATCAAAATCTTGGATAAATTATGGCTTTATTCACCTAGTAGCAGCTTCTAGTAGGGTGATAAATTTTCCCAGTAGGTTTAACACTGAAAGAATTTATTCCTATAGTAGAGACGGACTTGTTGACCTCTGACCTCTACTGCATTCATGCTGCCATGACCTGTTTTACGTTTTTGGGAGACATAATGAACCGAAGTTTATCAAATGTTGACCATCGCCAAAATGTTTAGTTTTAGAATATATGACACATTTCAACTCTTACAATAAAACAAACAACAATTAACAAAGAAACCTCAAAGTAAATCAATCCAAACGAAGCGTTGAAAAGCATAAAAGTTTGACTGTGAAATGAGGGGGTATGATGAGTGATGTTTTACTTTCCAAATTAAAAAAAAGTGTAAATAAACAAAAGCACATGTCGTCTGCTTTGTTTATAAAACTAAGTTGAATCGATGACGAAAAAAAACAATAAACAACAAAAATAAGAAAGATAAACATTGTTCATTTAATAAAGTATTTTTGCAAGTTTAGCTCAAGTTTGTAGGGGAGTTATTTTTAGACAGAAATGTATGAATGTGCTTTGTTTATTTTTGGCAGTTTTGCTTGTCGATCGAATTGGACCAATGTGCTTCTCACTTCTCGTAGTGTTTGGTAGCAAGCAACAGCACGATTTTGCCGCAACTGCCCTGTAAACGAATTATGGGATAAACAAAATAAACGTATAGCGTTTTCAAGTAAAAAATTTATTCTACTTGTAGGATTAGGAATGAAACCGACTCGCCAGAGGCTCATTGGTTTCGTTCTTAATCCTACTTGTAGAATATATTTTTCACTTGAAAACACTATATGTTTATTCTATATATATCTTGTTTGACAGAGCTCATGGAGTTCTGTCAAACAGGATATAATGTATAAATGCTCAGTTTATCACTAGAATACAGGGAAATAGCCAAATCTCTGTTAGGCCACACAAAGTAGATGTTCTGTTTCTCAGGCCAGGTTTTGTAAAATTGCATGCGGACTGGCGGTTTTTTATTTTATATTTTATTTTTGTAATTATTTCTTTGATATCAGAAGTTTATATTCTTGGTTTATTTTATGTTTTAGGCCTCATAATCTACATAATAGCAAGGGTGGTGGTGTATTTCTTCCCTTGAATGCAACAAGGCTTTGCAATGCTAAAGCATTGCAAAGCCTTGTTGCACTCAAGGGACAAATTTATCAATTTTATTAACTTGTGTAAAATATCAGACATAAACCATTTAATTTTTATTTTTTCAAGTTTGCATTGGTTATAAAAAGAGAGCATGCTGCAGCCAAAAGGACCATATGGGAGGACCTGAGGAACAGATTTTTAATTTTATTAAGCCTTAACTGAATATTTTTCACTGGCAAAGTGGCCATTTAATTAACAGGGTACTAGTATATCAGAGTCTTTTGTCATAGTTGACAGCAAATCAATTAACAATTCACGGAAACAATGTTTGCTAATATTTCATTGCTTGCATCATAACTTTCACTTTACCTAATGAATCAAACACATACAACAACAAATTTGAAAAATTGATCAGAATACAAAATGATTTTTGAAAAAAACATGACCTTTCACTGAAACGAGTTTGTTCCCATTTATTTGTTGGGATTTAACAACACTTTCAACAGCCAAGCAATGGCGAGCAACTATCAGCTTGTTCCCATGAGGGGTCACAAGATATGGTTTTGAAAAACAAACTTAAGTTACATGAACAGAGAAGTTACATGAACAGAGAAGTTACATGTCCACCTGTAACTTACAGTGCAGTAAAATGTGGAAAAAAATTTTTTCTCTATTTTTTACAAATTGAGCAGTTGAAAAAGTGCTTTTTTTGAAAATTTAAACAAAACCATATCATGGGACTACGCATTGGAATGGCCTTGTTCCATTGAGAAGTCACGCAAAATGGGTTTGATAAAATTATGTGAAAACATATTGTGAGTATTTGGTAAGGGTTAATTCCTCAGAGTGTCAACTCCGACAAATGAGGATGAGATTCCAAGAGGCTTGAAAAGTAACAGGATATTCAAGGAATTTCTAGGGACTCGGAATTTAATTTTGCAAAGTCCAGGAGTTTCCAGGAATTCTAGGAACTGTGAGAAGATAGTTCTGTGATCTGATTTCATTGGATACCTTATGCAACTTTGACAAGTTAGTTACACATACCGATGGTGGTGTGCACTTTGAGTCAAAGTTTTAATGGCACCTTTTAGCATCTGGTAAACATGATTTGTTTTAATGCCGATTCATTTATTCTTTGTGAAATAAAAGTTGGCAAGATTTTAACATCCAGTGAAATCAACAGGCTGGTTATGCAACTAGTAGATGAACGCTCAGCAAATCTGATTTTACTCATCATGAACATCAAGATGAGGAACAGGGCTTATATTTCGTCTAAATTTGTGAGAATCCATTTGGATTCTTGTGAAAATGGTTGCGAGAATCCATACCTACTATTGAGTGTCCCAGGATCCCATGACGCCACCATGGTTGAACCACTGTTGTATACTGATAACACATGTTAACCTTATACCCAACACACTTTTTTAATTTTTAAAACTAAATTTGATACTTTTTAAACAATAAATAATAAAAAATGCCGCTCAGGATCACCGATCCAATGTCGAGTTGTGACAACAGAAAAGGTGGGTTTGATCATTATGAAGTTATTGTCTGCAAATGAATTACTGAGTGTGTGCTGGGTCTGTGACCTTTACATTTGACATACTGAATTCCAAATAAATTGAGTTCCTATGAAGAATGACAGACGAGGGTTGAACGATTTTCATGTTATTGTGTAGAAACCAATGGAGTGCAGAGTTCAACAATTTATATCTTGCTTGACAAAAGTGAAAGAACCCTCTGTCTGAAAGAAGATAACACTTGTAGAATTGATGACTATGCAAGGGACTAAAAGCTTGCCGTGAAGAAGGGTTAATAGTTAACAATATTATTCGACATGGAAATACCAAGGCCAACACACCTATGAAGTTTCATGACTCTAGGTTGAACCACTATCAAGTTCTCATCCGGAAACCAATTGTTGCGATATACTATCTTCAAGGTCACTGTGACCTTGACCTTTGACCTGGTGAGTCCAACATCAATAGGGTTCTTCCTCGCACCAAGGCCAACACGCCTGTAAAGTTTCATGACTCTAGGTTGAACCACTATCAAGTTATCATCCGGAAACCAATTGTTGCGATATACTATGTTCAAGGTCACTGTGACCTTGACCTTTGACCTGGTGAGTCCAAGATCAATAGGGTTCTTCCTCGCACCAAGGCCAACACACCTATGAAGTTTCATGACTCTAGGTTGAACCACTATCAAGTTATCATCCGGAAACCAATTGTTGCGATATACTATGTTAAAGGTCACTTTGACCTTGACCTTTGATCTGGTGAGTCCAAGATCAATAGAGTTCTTCCTCGCACCAAGGCCAACCCACCTATGAAGTTTCATGAATGTAGGTTGAACTACTATCAAGTTATCATCCGGAAAGGAATTGTTGCGATTTACTATGTTCAAGGTCACGTTGACCTTGACCTTTGACATAGCGAGTCCAAAATCAATAGGGTTCTTCCCCTCACCAAGGCCAATCTACCTATGAAGTTTCATGAATGTGAGTTGAACCATTATCAAGTTATCATCCGGAAACCAATTGTTTAAGATTTACTATGTTCAAGGTCACTGTGACCTTGACCTTCGACGTAGCATGTCCAAAATCAATAGGGTTCTTCCTCCCACCAAGACCAACCTACGTATGAAGTTTAATGAATGTAAGTTGAACCACTATCAAGTTATCATCCGGAAACCAATTGTTTACATACGGCCGCCCGCCCATCCACCCGCCAGCCCGCCCGGACGCCCGCCCGCCCACCCGCCTGCCATTCACCAAACTATAAGTCGAGTTTGATTTCATCACAACTCGACTAATAAATGATAAAATAATTAAATGAATAATATTTACCAATAAAATCTTACAAATATGGCTGTCGTTGGAACCGGCTCAATGAGCCGGTTCCAATGACAGCCATATTTGTGCAATTTTATTGACAAAGTGTCAGGATATTTCAGGTCATGTTAGCCTTCTATTGGTTAATTTGTAGCTGCTGTGTTAGATAAAGGGTTAAATTGACTCAATTCTTTTCACGCAAATCCAAGCAGAGGTGCAGCGAGAATCTACATGGATTCTCGTCGGTTTTATTGTGCAAATCTGAGGAATCAGAGCATTGACCTTAATCCTTCATCTAACATGATTGTGGCATCTGCTCCTTTTAATCCTTTACTTAACCTGAGTAGCACACACTTTTCTGGAATAACTAAATATTTTTATTTTTTTGTTTTTTGGGTAAAGCTGAAGAATAGGGGACTTTTCCATTTACGTAAAAACAATGCACTATTCTCGCCTTTTTTTTACATTTTCCTATTACTGGTCATGTTTTCGATAAAATGACCAAAAGATATTCACTTTTACTGGCAATTATAACCGCCCAACGTACGTTTTTTACCGGTGCGATTTGTGAAATTCGCATTCATCTTTCCTCCATGTTTTTTTTGTGTTTTTTGGCGTCTGCTCTGTGTATTGGTTGTTTTTGGTACACTTGTTTGTTCAGTTCTCGACATGGTCTAGGGTCAGTATAGTGAGGGTTAGGGTTAGCTTACCGGTAAGCTAACCCTAACCCTCACTAAACTGACCCTAGACCTACAATCGCCAGCCAAAGAGAAAACGAAAGTTATGCAAACGCGCACTTCAAAATGGCGAGAATGCAGAAGAATCTCCGGCACCGTGACATTAAAAGAGTCCAAATTATCTCTAATCTTAGTCATAAGTGAATATCTTTCGGTCATTTTATCGAAAACGTGACTAGTAATAGGAAAATGTAGAAAAAATGTGAGAAATATGCGTTGTTTTTAAATAAAATGAAAAGTCCCCTATTCTTCAGCTTTACCGTTTTTTGGTTCACAAACACGAGCTTGTTCACAATAAGGAGTCATAAGTTTTGTTTTTGAGTAGGGCTGTCACGATTTTTTAATTTAGGAATCGATTAATCGTTGCAAATAATCGATAAAAATCGATTAATCATACCTAGATGACTCCCTCTCACTCTCTCTGAAGTCAATAAAAAATAAAGTTCAAGTCAGCTGACCTACCTCCGGTAAACAACGAAGACGATCCTCTTTTAGGTACATTCAAAGCTTTGATGTTCTGAACTTTTGAACTGTCAGCGTAATAATCAAGACCGGTCGGCAGTTGCGAACTTCGCAACTGTCGACCGGTCTTGATTATTACACTGACGGTTCAAAAGTTCAGAACATCAAAGCTTTGATAAATGTACCTGAAAGACAAATGCTTCCAACGGCTTCTTGGGGTTTAACATCGATGTTCTTAACTCTTTACTTTTAGAAACAATAGTTTTTTTCATCAAATTTTCTTTTAATTATTAAACGTTTAAAGCGGGATACAATTTATCGATTATTTGACAACGAAAAATACTAATCGATTTCGCCGTGACTGATCAACAATCGATTAATCATGACAGTCCTATTTTTGAGGTGAAACTCCCAAGAATAAAAAAATTTGAACTGCAATTTTTGTGAATAACACTGGCCAGTTTAGGCTGTGACATTGGGTGAAGGATAAATGAAGGCCATATATATGGCATGCTAATTGAATCAATTAAACCCTACACTTGCAAAATAAATTTTTTTGATTCCAAATAGTTTATGATGCCTCATTTGGAAGAGTTCAACAAGCTTGTTCCAATGAGGTTTCATAAACAAGCCTGAATGTAAGCAACCTGTCATTTGTAAAATGAGGTCCCCAGAGGGTGAATTTGCTGATGCTATCCCACACAATGGGCCAATTTATCCTCTCTGTACATCTTTCTGTTTTGGCTGGAGATCTTGATTCAGACTGAGGTTCACAGAGGGTAAATTTTGTGAGGCTATCACTAAATTCACCCTCTGGGGACCTCATTTTGCATATGAGTCTGCTTATTTTCAGGCTTGGTCATAAACTAGGTTTTGAAGGCAAAAACTGAAAAGAAAGAAAAATCTGAATGGCAAATTTTTGTGAATAGTGCTGTCTGTTTTTGGTAGTTACATTAGGTAGAAATTTGATGGTATGGTTGACTTTTGGAAACTCAAAAACATAATAACGAGAAAGGTTTTCGGACGATAATCAAAGTACATTGGTATCTTATACAGGCAGCCAACACTTGATTAGAAATCACTGTAAAACTACTGGATTTACATGCTATGATTTACCAAAAATGTAAAAAAAAAATGGCCGTGCCCTCAAGCACGTATGTATATACAACTGAAAAAAAAGTCACTCAAATAGATTTTGTTTGTTTCAGCACTATAAGTCATCCTCTGTAACACCCTGACATGCAAGCTCTGATAAAACATTGTTTATATAATTGTCATCAGGGTAGCCATGTCCAGAAAAATTGGAACCAAATTCTGTCTTGTGGTGAATTTCATTCCATATCACAGTGTCACTTTCCCCAGTGGTGGATGATGAACCAATTGCGAATGTCAGCTTCCGTTTCCATGCTATCAGTAGCAGCTGAAGAACCTAGAATATAAAAATATAAATACAGTATTCGACAATTCAGTCCATCATAGCTTGTTTAAATAGAGGGCTGCCACATCCACGGGGCAGCTGATCCCCCCAAAAAAAGTGTGGTCATCATAAGATTTTCTAAGTTGAAAAGGGGCATAACTCTGGTAAAATTAATCAGGACAAACCCATTTTCGAACTTGACCCGTATTTTGATATGTTTGCACCACATATCAAGTTTGGTTACAATCAAACTATCTTGAGGGAAGTTACCATCCGGAAACCAAAAATCATAAGATTTTCTAAATTAAAAAGGGGCATAACTCTGGTAATATTAATCAGGTTGAACCCGGATTCGAACTTGACCTGTATTTTTATATGTTTAAGCCACATATCAAGTTTGGTTACAATCAAACTATTTCAAGGGAAGTTATCATCCGGAAACGAAATGTAAACGGACGGACGGACGGATGGATGGATGGACGGACGGACGGACGGACGGACGGACAAAAAAAAACGCGTGACGACTATATCTATATATTTTTTCGGGGGGATAATAATCAAAATTTCACATATGATGGCTGTACAGTGGAACCCTGTTAATTGAAGAGCCACTTTGCCAACAAAAATTATTCAATTAACAGGAGTATTCAATAAACAGGGATTGTGTCACTTTCCTGTATTCTAGAGATAAACTTAGCATTTGTTCTATTATATATAGATATACTAGATTAAAAACAAGATAGAATAGATTAAATGCCTGTATTGGATGTACTAAGGCCAAATAGGTCTTTAAACAAACGAAAACTGAGGAGAGTCAGGGTAATTTCTCGACAGGATGCAAGATTTTTTGTTCAATTAACAGGAGTTTACTCTATAACCTATATTCAATTAACGGTCAAATTTGTACTGGAGGTATGCTAAATGGTTTTGTGTTGGGAAATTATATTCAATTAAAAGGGTTATTCAGTTAAGAGATATCAAATTAAGCGGACTCCACTGTATTTGCATATGAAAAGCAATTAACCCTTTACCCAATGCAAATGATATCAAAATTTATTATGTCAATTATTTTTTGTAAATTTTTCTCCCAAAATTTCAACAAACCCATATCATGTGCTTGTTCCAAAGAGAGAGGTAACATGATATGGTTTTGTAGAATTTTTTTAATAGTAATTTTTTTCAACTATTAAATGTCTAAATTACATGGGTGGATGCAGCCGATTCAACAATTTACACCATGACAGCTTGTTTAATAAATAATCAATCTTTCACAAATAGACTAATTGTGCAGTCCAGATATGATGGCTGTTCACTACTGCGCAAGCGACCATTACATGAATATTCCAGGTCCACGAGATCTTCACTCAAGATCTAAGAGAAGTCGCCGACTAATATTGGTGATTGTTTGTCGAGTCAATGTCTGACACGATATTAAAATCGTCATGATTCACGGTCACAGATTACGCATGACTTGGACAATTTTGTGGTCGAAATACATGTATAATTCAACAATCTCAACTCGATGAAATGACTTTGGCCTTACCATTACCAATGCTCAAAAAATATTTGCGTTTTTAATCAGTTACATGCAGAATATTTTCTTTTAAATTCCGACAAATTACAACATTCCGACACAAACGTACATAAATTTGATTTGGAAAATTATTGATGACTGGTTATCATTCTGACATTCTGTGACATCAACATGCAGTAGTTTATTTGGTCTAATCTATTTCACAATTAATGCCGAGATTACGCTCTCTGGGGTTAATCCGTTTCACTCCAAATCTCTTGTCCAATTTAATTATTGCATTCATTGTCCGCATAATACCAGGTGGGTTTAATACTTTTGTCTCACCTCGGACCTACGATACTCATGTAACGGTCACTTGCACAGTAGTGTATTTGCATACGTAAATTAATTAACAAGAATATTACATTACATGAACCATCATATGAGAAAGTGAGAATTTCACTCTGATCTCGTATCATTAACGCCAAGATTTCATTGTTTTTTGGTACATACCAAAAGCTGTTTTAGAGATGCATCATGTGATAGTTCTTCATACAATGTAGTTATTTTGTTTCATATTCGAAGCCACAAATGCTATTAGAATATTCTATTATTATCCCCGCATTTTAAAAAATGCGGGGATATTGTCATGATCTCCGTCCGTACGTCTGTACTTCCGTACGTCCGGTTTTGTAATTCGAAACGCTGTAACTTTCTACAATTGTTCGATAGGGTCTGTGCAACCCCAAAACACAACTTTTAAATTTTTGTGCCACCAGGTGGCTTCTGTGGAGCCACTTAAAAAATGCGTTATTTTTTCACTTTTTTTGCTGAATAGTCCCAACCTATGTAATTCGGAGTTCTAAAATTACACTAGGGTGTTGCTAAATGATCTGTAGATATGTAGGAAGGTTTTGGATTTTTCGGGTGCCACGTGGCTGTGCCACCGTAACCACTTTTGTGTTTTCTTAGACCGTTTCCGGCAAAAGGCTCGTAGGATATGTAATTCGAAATGCTAAATCCATGCTCAGATGTTGCAGTAGGGTCTATAGATGTGCACGAAGGTTTCGGATTTTTCGGGTGCCACGTGGCTGTGACACCGTAGCCACTTTTGTGTTTTCTTGAACCGTTCTGGCGAAAGGCTCGTAGGGTATGTAATTCGAAATGCTAAAACCATGCTCATATGTTGCAGTAGGGTCTATAGATGCACACGAAGGTTTCAGATTTTTCGGGTGCCACGTGGCTGTGCCACCGTAGCCACTTTCGTGTTTTCTTAGATCGTTTCCGGCGAAAGGCTCGTAGGGAATGTAATTTGAAATGCTAAAACCATGCTCATATCTTGCAGTAGGGACTATAGATGTGCACAAAGGTTTCGGATTTTTCGGGTGCCACGTGGCTGTGCCACCGTAGCCACTTTTGTGTTTTCTTAGACCGTTTCCGGCAAAAGGCTCGTAGGATATGTAATTCGAAACGCTAAATCCATGCTCAGATGTTGCAGTAGGGGCTATAGATGCGCAGGAAGGTTTTGGATTTTTCGGGTGCCACGTGGCTGTGCCACCGTAGCCACTTTTGTGTTTTCTTGAACCGTTTCCGGCGAAAGGCTCGTAGGGTATGTAATTCGAAATGCTAAAACCATGCTCATATGTTGCAGTAGGGTCTATAGATGCACACAAAGGTTTCGGATTTTTCGGGTGCCACGTGGCTGTGCCACCGTAGCCACTTACGTGTTTTCTTAGATCCTTTCCGGCGAAAGGCTCGTAGGGAATGTAATTCGAAATGCTCAAACCATGCTCATATGTTGCAGTAGGGACTATAGATGTGCACAAAGGTTTCGGATTTTTCGGGTGCCACATGGCTGTGCCACTTTAGCCACTTTTATGTTTTCTTAGACCGTTTCCGCCGAAAGTCTCGTAGGGTATGTAATTTGAAATGCTAAAACTATTCTCAGATGTTGCAGTATGGTCTATAGATGCGTACGAAGGTTTTGGATTTTTTGGGTGCCACGTGGCTGTGCCACCGTTGCCACTTTTGTGTTTTCTTAGACCTTTTCCGGTGAAAGGCTCATAGGGTATGTAATTCGAAATGCTAAATCCATGCTCAGATGTTGCAGTATGGTCTATAGATGCATACGAAGGTTTTGGATTTTTTGGGTGCCACGTGGCTGCGCCACCGCTGCCACTTTCGTGTTTTCTTAGACCGTTTCCGGCGAAAGGCTCCTAGGGTATGTAATTCGAAATGCTAAAACCATGCTCAAATGTTGCAGTAGGGTCTGTAGATGTGCACGAAGGTTTTGGATTTTTCAGCGGCCATGTGGCTGTGCCACTGTTGCCACTTTCATGTTTTCTTAGACCGTTTCCGGCGAAAGGCTCCTAGAGTATGTAATTTGAAATGCTAAAAGCATGCTGAGATGTTGCAATAGGGTCTGTAGATGCGCACGAAGGTTTTGGATTTTTTGAGTGCCACGTGACCGTACCACCATTGCCACTTTCGTATTTTCTTAGACCGTTACCGGCAAAAGGCTCCTAGGGTATGTAATTCGAAATGCTAAAACCATGCTCAAATGTTGCAGTGGGGTCTGTAGATGCGCACGAAGGTGTTGGATTTTTGGGGTGCCACATGGCAGTGCCACCGTTGCCACTTTCGTGTTTTCTTAGACTGTTTCCAGCGAAAGGCTGCTAGGGTATGTAATTCGAAACGCTAAAACCATGCTCAAATGTTGTAGTAGGGACTGCAGATGTGCATGAAGGTTTCGTATTTTTCAGGTGCCACGTGGCTGTGCCACTGTTGCCACTTTCATGTTTTCTTAGACCATTTCTGCCAAAAGACTCCTAGAGTATTTAATTCGAAATGCTAAAAGCATGCTCAGATGTTGCAGTAGGGTCTGTAGATGCGCAGGAAGGTTTCGGATTTTTTGGGTGCCATGTGACCGTACCACTGTTGCCACTTTCGTGTTTTCTTAGCCCCTTTCCTGCGAAAGGCTCCTAGGGTATGTAATTCGAAATGCCAAAACCATGCTCAAATGTTGCAGTGGGGTCTGTAGATGCGCACGAAGGTTTCAGATTTTTCAGCTGCTATGTGGCTGTGCCACCGTTGCCACTTTCATGTTTTCTTAGACCGTTTCCGGCGAAAGGCTCCTAGGGTATGTAATTCGAAATCCTAAAACTATGCTCAAATGCTGCAGTAGGGTCTGTAGATGTGCACGAAGGTTCCGGATATTTGGGGTACCACGTGGCTGTGCCACCGTTGCCACTTTCGTGTTTTCTTAGACCATTTCCGACGAAAGGCTCCTAGAGTATGTAATTCGAAATGCTAAAAGCATGCTCAGATGTTGCAGTAGGGTCTGTAGATGTGCACGAAGGTTTCACATTTTTTGGGTGCCATGTGGCTGTGCTACTGTTGCCACTTCCGTGTTTTCTTAAACCGTTTACAGCGAAAGGCTCCTAGGGTATGTAATTCGAAATGCTAAAACCATGCTCAAATGTTGCAGTGGGGTCTGTAGATGTGCACGAAGGTTTCAGATTTTTCAGCTGCCATGTGGCTGTGCCACCGTTGCCACTTTTGTGTTTTCTTAGACCCTTTCCGGTGAAAGGCTCCTAGGGTATGTAATTCGAAATGCTAAAACCATGCTCAAATGTTGCAGTGGGGTCTGTAGATGTGCACGAAGGTTTTGGATTTTTCAGCTGCCAAGTGGCTGTGCCGTTGCCACTTTCGCGTTTTCTTAGACCGTTTCCGGCAAAAGGCTCCTAGGGTATGTAATTCGAAACGCTAAAACCATGCTTAAATGTTGCAATGGGGTCTGTAGATGCACTGGAAGGTTTCGGATTTTTCAGGTGCCACGTGGCTGTACCACCATTGCCACTTTCGTGTTTTCTTAGACTGTTTCCAGCGAAAGGCTCCTAGAGTATGTAGCTCGAAACGCTAAAACCATGCTGAGATGTTGCAGTGGGGTCTGTAAATGCGCAAGAAGGTTTCAGATTTTTTTGGGGGTGCTACATGGCTGTGTCACCGTTGCCACTTTTGTGTTTTCTAAGACCGTTTCCGGCGAAAGGCTCCTAGGGTATGTAATTCGAAATGCTAAGCGCATGCTCAAATGTTGCAGTAGGGTCTGAAACAAAGGTTTCAGATTTTTCAGGTGCCACGTGGCGGTGCAACCATTTTGCTTTCATGTTTTCTTAGACCGTTTCTGGCAAAAAGCTCCTAGAGTATGTAATTTGAAATGCTAAAACTATGCTCAAATGTTGCAGTAGGGTCTGTAGATGTGCATGAAGTTTCGGATTTTTGTGGTGCCACGTGGCTGTGCCACCATTGGTACATGTATGTAATTCGAAACGCTAAAGCCATGCTCAAATGTTGCAGTGGAGTCTGTAGGTGCGCACGAAGCTGTGTCACCTGTGCCACTCAATATGATTTTAGTGTGTCATATAATACATTTCATCTTTGTATCAAGCATTCATACAAAGTCAAGGATGCAAATGCGGGGATACACTATAGTGTGCTTTGCACACAAGTGACACCATCTAGTTATACCTTTCTCCCATCTTCATTATCTGGTAAATAACCAACACGAGGAAACCCTCGAGTTGTGTATCTTTTTCCTGGATTAGGATGCTCTGGACCCTGAAAAAAATCAAAATTTAATTAGGGAATGTGGAGAACCTGGCAAACTCTTAACCCTTTACCCAACGTAACGTCCCAAACCGGCCAGCACTATTCTAAAAAATCACCAATTAATTTTCATTATTTTTTCATTTTTTGTCTCAAAAACATAGGTTATGACCCCTCATTGGAACGAGCTCGTTGAGCTCGTTCTAGAGAGGGGTCATAACCTATGTTTTTGAGACAAAAAATGAAAAAATAATGAAAATTAATAACCTATGTTTTTGAGACAAAAAAATGGAAACAATTAGTTATTCAAGAATTTTTTTTTGCAAGTGTCGTCTGCTTTTCATGTTAGGTAAAGGGTTAATACATAAATATGTGGGTGCCTCTCTCTGTGCTCTTCTATCTCCAATTATTATACATTCCATCAATTTGGGCACTATGGAGCTCAAATCTGGAACCAAGAGGTAATTTTGTCCAAGGAGACACAATGGATGGGTCTTGGTTATCTCTGATCATACCTTATTGGGGTTTAGTATCTTTCGTCTTTCATCAGTCAGGTACATCTGTTTACATGGACATCAATGACACCAACTAATTTACATACAGTACTCCGATCACAACAAAAGCAGTGTTTTCTTCGATCAGATCATGACTGGCTCATGACACACTTGTACGTAAGTGGGTCAAGCTTTCCTAAATTAAACTGGCAAATCTAGACTCACGAAAACAAACAAAAATACCATATCAGATTTAATGTTCTCACATTTGTATTTTGACAGGTGAAATTCTACAATGTAAAACATAAGTGAAAAACATAAAGATAATTTCGAACAGACCACAATCCGGTCGTGATCAGATCAGAATTTTCCATCCATTTTTGTGATCACATTACTGAAGTGTTCTATTTATCTCCAGTAATAAAGTGAAGAAAATTATATATTCAAAGTAATTTGTATAATTTTTATACTTACCAATGGCCCAGCATAGCTGGTGCTAACTCAAAAATATCCAGGGCCAAACACAAATTTTGTCCCCCAATCCCCAAAATTTGCACGCAAAACCAAAAAAATTATGTCCTAACTGGTCCTCCATACTTTTGCGAACTGCGCATGCGGTGTATCCAGGAAGACACCGAAATTGGCACCAATCATCATTCTTTCTAGAATTTGCCTGTTAAATGTTGTCAGCAGCGGGGAGGTATGAGTGCCCACTCATGGGAGGGCCATCCCCATCTGGGCCATTGTTAAATATAAAAAATATACAAATTACTTTGAATTTATAATATTTTTATACAACAACCAATGGCCCAGACTAGCTGAATCATAAAAAGGTTGGAGGGCCTAGGACATAGAGGAAAATCCAATTACTCAATCACTTCTTAAAGGATAGCTCCTACAGGAGAATAGGAGAGAAAGGAATTATATATATTTTTCTCATTTATGAGAAACAAGAAAGACATAACACCAACAATGTAATTGAGCATTACATAATATATAATTCTCCATTTAATGCCAGCATAACCCATTATGCTAATTTGGTGAAGGGAAGCCAATATATAAAGATAGTTCAGAGAATGAGACTCTTTATACTCATTTAAAGTCTCCAAGGATTGTATATTAATGCCCGTTTGACACGTGACATATACAAATGCTTCACAGTGAGCTACACTTTAAAAACAATACATAAATGAGACATATTAATTTTGCTTCACACCGAGCTACACATGAAAACCATCCCAGCACCGACTCGGGACTACTGACACCGGAGGAGGTCTTCCCTTGCTTTTCACTATAAAGCCAGATGATCATAAGGGAAACCACAGAACGAAGAGGGCAGCGGAACAGCGTCACTGCTGGAATGGGTTGTCTAAATAACTATAGATGTAATTATTTAGTGGATGACATTCTGAGCAACAGATAGAGGACCTAAACATCTAAAGTCACCGGAGATGGACTCTAAATTTCTAAGGTAAAACTTGGCTGTGTACGCAGCCTTCATGAGATCAGTAATGGCTATACTGTTAGAATAAGCCCAAGAAGTGGACAGCACTCTAACTTCATGCACTGATATCTTATTAACCGAACGCTGATCCGAAGATAGATTTTCATAGGCAATGCGTATTGCCAACTGAATCCATCTAGCAACTGAATAGACAGAAATATCTTTTCTGTTAGGAATCAATGATAAAAAGAAGCATTTCCTTCCTTTTCTTATAGACTCTGATCAGCGTTTATATGTGCGTGGACATATTGTTAGTGGTGGTTTCGCTCGGAAAGATAGGCGTAGGCCATCCGAGACCACACTTTTCACCAACTGGTCTTCCGTAATTGTTATCCAGTTTGTTGCAAATCTTGATAACCTTCCACCAACTGGCAAGCAACAGAGGTCCTGACCATCACCTGTAGGACCTGCGAGGCTTACGGGAGGAGAAACCACGTCCCCCTTGCGAAGAGTCTTGATCCGCTGGCTTAGGGGCGTCTGACCGGTAGTCTCGATCAGACCTACACTCCCTTCCTGGGTCGCTGTATTGACGATCCCTAGAGTAATAATAGGTGGGTTTCTTATACCCTCACGAGGAGTCCCCTTTAGACGATTTCTGTTTAAGACGTCCTCCCTTACTCTTTTCTGCTGCCGCAGGTTGATTAGATACTGACTTAAAGAGCAGTGTATTGGACGCATTCTTTGTAGCTTGGTCATAAACCAATAAAAGCTTATCGTCAAAAATTGTGTGTCCGGATACCGGAGCGACCCGTAGAGAGTTTTTCACCTTGTCATTATTGAAGATGATGACGCAAGGACTCCGTCACGTCTGATTAACTCCAAATTTGCAACTGTTAAGGCGGAGTTATACATGGTAAACGTAATAGCCCTAGAAAGAATTCTTAAAGAGGTACGAACGTCCTCAAATTCCTTTCCGTTGAGACGCTGCGCCACAGCTCTTGAAAGGTGATCTGCATAAGACATAGAATCTAAATTCGCTCTGTTTGAAGAAATTGCCATCTCAATTGTGTCTGAGAGAATAGTGAATGACAAAGGCAAGGATAGCTCTAGATCCTCAGCCTGCTCATCCAAACACAGAGGAACTCTCTGTACATCTTCCCCAACCGTTTTAAATAAACGTGCTCCAACAAACGGTAAATGTACGGATGATGATGACAAGAAACCGCCTTTCTTCTTCCCACTGGAAAGCTTGAATATGGCATTGTCTAAATGGCTGAAGGCCTGTGACACAAGTCTAGACTGAACCGGAAAAGACAGGACCTCCTCCTTTGTCCGGATAAAGTCTGCGTCCAACGATGCCAGCGGTTTCTTCCTAGCAGTCGCAGTATTCTGAATCGCCGGAACAAATTCAGGGTAGTATCGCCATCGAAACTATGTGCTGTTCCAAAAGGGAAGGGTAATCTTCCTCCGTATCCCTTTCACCATCCGATTGAATCAGTTAAGACTCATGGTCAGCGGCATCTGAATGTGCAGATGACTGGACTGACCCAGCACCATCCGACAGCTCAGGTTCTGAGACTGCCGTAGGCTGCTTCTGCACTTGCTGGGATGCTGCGATGAGCTGTGCAATCTGCGACACAAGTCCATTACAGAGGCCTGAGGAACAGCGGTCTTCTGTTTCTTGGCTGCCGGCTGCTCCTGGGATGGTGTGTCCGAGATGGCTATTTTTTCCGGATGTCCCGATAAATGAGGCCTCATCTCCTTAGCTCCCGGATGGTCCGACTTCTTTGACGATGAGTGGTCCCTTCTCGGCGATGCAGGTTGGATATCTGAAGATGTGTAGCGAAGGTGCAATCGTGTGTGCTTTGAAGATGCCGATGTAGAAGCCGTAACTGTAGCTGATGCCGGCTGGGAACTGAACGTAGCATCCCGAACGTATGCTCCGACTGACGCAAGTTTCTAATCACAACATCTGGCCCCAGATGTTGTAGGGAAAGAGAGAGGGCTCTCTCGCTTGCGGTTCTTTCAGACCTTGCCGAGCTTCCCACTGAACTTGCCGGCCTCTTCCTCTGTTCCTTCGTCGCTGGGTGAGCCTGTTTATATTTTAAGGTTCTCACTCTACCCAATCCACTCCTATCGATCGTAACGGACACACCCAGTGTCACGGTACCCACGGATGGAGTAACCGCTTCACCGGTCGAGCTAGCTGGCAACAAGGGACTGAAATCACCGGCTAGTGGTTTTTTGCCCTGTCTAATATTCATGAGCACCTTTGCCGCTAGCTCTGCTTGTTCATCTGAATGCGATGACGGCAGCACACTATCTCTAGGAGTCACGTAAACATCACCATGTTCTTGTTCCTCTGAAAAAGAAACTGAGAAACTAGATTGACTTTGTGGCGAGAGGACCGGTATTGTCCTCTCGCTGCTAACAACGTACCATGACACCTGTCTCCAATGTCTGTCATCCCATCCGACACATGTTGAGCAAGAATTAGTGGGAGCACATCGACTGCAAGCAAGGCAACAAGCATGTAAATCTGAGAAAGACTTCCTCGCCTTGCATTTTGAGCAATAAGCTTTCATAATGAATCAAAATAAAGTTGACAGTACTCCCACCAACGCCAGAATAAATATATGAAAAAGATACAAAATAAATAACATTCAAAATATAAATCGAAAAATAATTTGCCGAAAAAAAATTTCGAAAAATTTTGACATGAGCCCAAGTTCCCAAATAGGAACAATGAGCCCAAATGAGTCTAAGTGTGGACAAAAAATGTTTTTATTATCAAAAATACACTACCGGAATATTTAATGTATCTTACAACAGTCCTACCATGATAATAAATAGGAAACTACATCTATTTATAGAGCATTGTCAATGTAAACAACATCAGAAGAAAAACCAGAAACAAGACTCCAGGCACTGAATAAAAAGGCCCGAAGTCAGTAACAGATTTTGAACTATACAATGTAAAGCAAGATCTTCATCAGAAGAAAAAACGATACATCGGATGTATGATGCATGACCAAAACACCTAAACACCCCTAGGGTGAGGACGTAACCATGGGGATATACATTCTGTGTAACACGTCAAACTCCCAAGAAATTTTATAAAAAACATTTCAATAAAACAAGCCAAAAAGCTTGGGAGTTTACCTGGAGGGCTTCAAGGATGGATAGGGAAGGAACACTTAACAGTGGAAAAATCATTAGCAAGAATGATGACGACAGGCCCATGTCCCGAAATTGGGAAACATGAAATAATTTTTGTAAAAATTATAAATTTACAGCCCTGAATGTTTCCAACCACCGTTTCTTCCTTCCATCATCCAAATGTGTCCTTGGATCCACCAAATTTACCATTGATTTTTGTCTGGCATCATTAAAACTGAGATTTAAAAGCACAGGTGTCAGTTTGTTGTTACTGAGAAGGGCCAAACAAAGAATGATGGTTGGCACCAATTTCAGTGTCTTCCTGGATACTGCACATGCATAGTTCGCAAAAGTATGGAAGACCAGTTAGGACATAGTTTTTTCAGTTTTGCATGCAAATTTGGGGGATTGGGGGGGGGGGGCAAAATTTGTGTTTGGCCCTGGATATTTTAGTGTCAGCACCAGCTGGTCTGGGCCATTGGTTGTTGCATAAAAATGTATTGTGATTACTCAGCTTAGCCCCTTCCGGTCATGTGCAACACCATGTAGTATTTTATAAGATGACCACAAGAAGGCAGGGACCAGCCTACAAGGTGAAGTAGGCGATATCTTCGCCTTTAACACCAGGTCTTCGCCCAATTTCTTTCTTTGCGCGAAGTTGAAGTCGCCATGCAGTTTTGAAAAGTCGATGAGAAAAGTTATTTCCGGCAATTCTGTTGCTAACTTCGCTTGGAAAAACAGAAAAAAATAAGTGTAGTGAAAGCAAATAATTGGGCAGGTTAAAGAATTACTAAATATAAAACCCCAAAATAATACCAACCACGGCACGATTTCGTCATGACAATTCAAGTTTTCACTAGAGTGAAGTTAGATGACAAGACAAAAGTTGCCCAAGTTCTTTTTTAATGTTTCATTTCAAAAGTGATTTCCACCATCAAACTTCGCTTTTCAGGATATTTATTTAAAAACAACATTTTTGGTAATGATAAAAATGTTTATTTTTTAGTTTGCCCTTGTGAGTTTGAAGCATGTGATTTTTAAAAATTATTGTTGGGTGTGTTCCATTTGTGGCGGTCACAATAAGGGTCCTACTAAATTAACAAAAAAGTAGTAAGTTACAGAAATAAATGGTGTAAAAAGCAAACTGACAAATTCAATTACCTACCTTGATAACAGAACATTTGCCTGGAAGAAATGATTCTCTAAACTGAATTGAAATGATATTTGGTTGGCAAAAATAATTCACTGAACTGAATTTAACCCCCCACTAATAGCTTTTACACTGAATTGAACCCTTACCTAAACAGCTTTTGTGAAATATTTGGTTAGCAAAAACAATTTACCTAACACAGCTTTTTGAGAAAAATTTGGTTGGCAAATGTAATTTGCTAAATTGAATTTAACCCTTTACCTAACACAGTTTTTTTTAGAATAATATTTGGTTGACAAAAAAATATATTGCTAAACGGAATTTAACCCTTTACCTAAAGCAGCTTTTTGAGAAATAACATTTGGTTGGCAAAAGTAATTTGATAAACTGAATTTAACCCTTTATCTAACACAGGTTCTTGAGAATATTTGGTTGTCAAAAGTAATTTGATAAACTGAATTTAACCCTTTACTTGACATAGCTTTTTGAGAAATAATATGTTTTTCTCACTTCTCCCTATTTTCACCTCACTTCTCCTTAAAACCTTGGGAGGGAGAAGTGACTTCTCCCTAAATTTAGCCTCTAGGCTGGTCTCTGCAAGAAGGACCAAGTTTTTTATCTTATATTACTAGCCCTGGAAACTTCTGAAAGAAACATAAGGAGCTGGGGCCAATACTATAATACTTCCACAATTCTATTTTCGAGAATTGTATTTTCTGTCTATTGCTATAGTTGGTTTGAATAAATCCTTAGTGTTTTCAAAGATGCAGCAATTTACAGGTAGGTATATTGCCACGTCTTTTAAAATACCAATGATTGTTTTCAGTGATTAATATTCACAGGTGAAAAATACAATTCTGGAAAATACAATTGTAAACTTTTCATAGTATTGGTCCCAGACTGGTCTTAGCAGTAATATTTGTTATTTATTTAGTTATTTTATTAAGGTTTAACAACATTTTAAAAGCCAAAGTCATATCATGACGGTGACATTTTTATGGGTGGAGGAAGCTGGAGTACCCGGAGGGGAACCGAACAAAGACGAGCAGCTGCCAGCTAGCTGCAGCTCCCCAACAACGTAACTCGCCAATGCAGCACAGGCAGGGTTAAATTGGTGGAAAACATGCGCACCATCGAGGTGCAGTACACTTTAGTACATGGCGTTTTCATGCCCCCATGTGGACAATCGGGGGTTAAGTGCCTTGGCCAAGGACACAATGTGGGAGTACGAATCGATCGCTCAGACAGTCACCCATCCAAGGATTAACCGGGCGCGACGTTGCTTAACTTCAGTGATCTGATGAGAACCGGTTATCGCAACGCCACTGCGATCCCTAGCAGTAAGATAAAAATGATTCTTGAGCACTTAATTTTTCCAAAATAATGAGGGAGCGAAGCTTTTATTTTTATTTATTATTGGTGGAATGATTAATTATTTCTGTTTGGAAAAATTTGTTCACATGATCCCGCCAAAAGGCACTCTCCCATAAATTGTAATAATGCACATCCATACAGGCTAAGTAATTTCACTTCACAGATTTGATGAAGCACATCCATAGAATATTAAACCTCAATGTGTGTGTGGTGCAAGCACTCCAAAAAAATGCCCAAATTTAGAATTCCACCACTCAACCACGTAATAAAGAAATATGAAATACATTTGTGTTCTTTTATATTTACGCACCTTTTTTATAAACTGTGTCATCCACGTAATATTTGAGTTAATTTCTGATGAACAGAGCAAACATAATAAATAGACAGTGTATTTTAACCCTTTACCCAAAGGAGACGATATCAAAATTTATTATTTTAAATATCATTTTTTTGAATTTTTCAAAAAATTTCAACAAAACCATCTCATGTGACCCCTCTTTGGAACGAGATCAACGAGCTCGTTCCAAAGAGGGGTCACGTGATATGGTTTTGTTAAAATTTTTTGAAAAATAATATAATCAGCTGCATAATTTGCATATTACGCGGGCGGATGTGGGCGATTCGTTGGGTAAAGGGTTAATAGGCTAACTGTACACAGTCATCCATATCATTTAAATCCTTCTTTTCTTTATCCATTGCATGGAATGTTTTATCTCGGATGAAAAATTGGTAAACGTTAATTTCTCTTCTTGAAATTTCTGATAGAATCCAAATAACACCTTCGCATTTTTGTCCATTTCTTTAGCCGTACATCAAATAACAACAAGTGTTTGTAAGAGTAAAATATTCTTTAATTGCCTGTGGCCAATTTAATGGCATAAATGTGAAGCCATTAAAAAGGCCGACATGGAGGTGTGAATACAGCTCTGCAACTAATTAATCCCAAATGCTGTGTGAAACTCAATGTGAGAATTACATAAGGTGCATTAACTTTGCTAACAAGGTAATTTCTACCCAAGAGACATAATTATTTTTTAGCCATTTTTTTCACCAACCATTGACTTTTTTCCACCACTTTTGATTTTTTTCACAATTTGCGAAAGTTAAAAAATTTATAGTAATTTATATATTTTTTATACTTACCAATGACCCAGACATAGCTGGTGCTAACTCTTAAAATATAGGGCCAAACACAAATTTTGCCCCCCAATCCCCAAAATTTGCATCTAAAACTAAAGAAAACATGTCCTGAAAGGCCCTCCACACCTCGCCCCCACTGCGCATGCGCAGTGTCCAGGACGTTCCGAAATTGGCGCCATTTATCATTCTAATAACCAGTGCCTGGTAAGCGCTATGTACTCAGCGGGGAGGCAAGAGTTCCCAACTCCTGGGAGGGCCATCCCCGTCTGGGTCATTGGTAAGTATAAAAAATATATAAATTACTATAAATTTTTTAACATTTTTATACTGTACCAATGACCCAGACATAGCTGAATAGTAAAAAGGCTGGAGGGCCAAGGACATAGAGCAAAATGGAATACGCTCAATAAAATAAAATAGAGTCATCCCCTGTAGGGAAAAGAAGTAATAGGCCTTACATGTATCTTTCTTATTTATGATAAATTAGAAAGATACAACACCTTCCAAAAATTGAGCTTCATACATCCATGTACTCTATTAATATCCAATAATCCTTATACTAATAATTTTTAAAGTAAGCCAATAATAAAGTAAGTCTAGAGAATAGAGACTCTTATACTCCTAAAAGTGTGTGAGAATTGCATAATCATGTCCGTTGACATATGCAATATTCAAAAGCTATACTTTAAAAACTAAGACTTGAATGAATTTTATAAACTTAAACTTCTCACTAAACAACCATCCCAATAACAGCTCAGAATTACTAACTCCGGAGGAGGTATCCCCTTGTTTTCATAGTAAAAACAGGTGACCCAAGGGAACACCCTCCCCCCCCCCTTTTTCTTGCCCTGGGTCAAATAGCCCAGAGCGAAGAGGGCAGCCGAACGGAGACACTGCCGAAACAGACAGCCTACCTAGCTATAGTAGCAACTGTTAAGTGAATGACATTCTGAGCAGTAGATAATAGACCTAACAATAGAGGCCTCCAGAAATGGACTCGATATTTCTGAGATAAAATTCATGAATGGATGGCTGAGCGCAATGAGCAGCCTTCAAAAATCTATAATAGCAACACTATTAATGTAAGCCCAAGAAGTAGAAGAACTCTTACTTCAAGAGCCGAAATCTTAAGCACAACTGCTAAGCCAATGATATACCATAAGCAGTACGCTAGTTAATAGAATCGATTAACAATAAAATGGAGCGTAACGTCCTTCTACTAGACATCAAAGACAGAAGAAGCTTACGCCCTTGTAATAAACAGATATCTGTTTATAAATACATAAACTGTACCCGGAAAGAGTAAAGGCCTATGCCCATACGAAGACGGAAGGACCTTAAAATAATAGGTTCCGGATAATAGGAGCCTAACTCTTATGCAACAATCCAACCTAAATAGTAACGGAAGTATTGATTCCGAAACTATGAAAGTGAAAATCATCCATCGATAGTGCATGAAACTCACTGACTCTACAGTAAAAGAGAAACCAACAGAATTACTGTCTAAAAGGTCAGAATTTGAAAACTACTGTTTCCAGAGGCTCAAATGATTACTTAGCTAAATAAGAACCGAAGTTAAAATCCGTATAGGAATTTAATCTAAAGATTCTAAGTCTATTTATCAAAAAGTTACTAACTGACTTAGATAAAGAGACAAAAGACTCAATTGTAAACTATCGTAGAGTGCATAGGTATGAGGTAACATAAACCTATAACCTAAATAACAACAGGCTGCAGTAGATCTTGTGAAACAAGTATACTAAAAACTAGCAATGCGTAGTATGGAGGGATCAACCATATGAACATAATGATCCCTACACCACGACGGAAGAGCCTCCACTTTAGTCGCATAGAATAGCGAAGAAGAGGATCTCCTATAGTAAGAAATCGCGTCCAAAGCTCGTCCAGTACAGTGCTTACAATGCAATACGGACCACACAACGGAATACATGAAGGTTGCGACCTTGCTGGTTGTGATAAAGATGACACGATTTACCCAGTGAAAAAAGATCCTCACATAGAGGAAGATTTCACGTTAAGATCCACAGTAGACAAGAGAGTAAATTACTCATGATCTCTGTGAAGATAGAGATGCTATCAACAGAAATGTATTGTGGTTGTTTATCTTAGCAATACCTGCTAAAACAACCGCGCCGGAGGATACGCGTATCCTATCATTGCGTCCTATAGATCGATAGAGCGTTAACAGTATTAGCTCAGAGATCTGGACAAGCCAACACATACGTCTGCAATTGATTAGCAAGCTGTGTCATAATAAAACATCATTGGGCGCTCCCATAGATAGCAAATCTGATTAAATACTTGTTTGTTGAGAGTCCATTCTGACAGCAACAAGCGACCCGTAAGAGAACGGGAGTGCGATAAAACAATCAGACGACCCCGAATATGACGGACCAAAACTGAACTTGGTGTACTATAACCAAGAGACGGATTCTTTCCATTAAATTGAATAACGGAAACGAAAGAGTGCCTCCCTGGTTCCAGAGATACGCCACTACTGTCGAATTAAAGGACAGGAATTTGGGCATGCATTTCTGAATAATGTTCATGCAATGACATAAAGCAAGCCTAAAAAACATTATTCCGCGGAAGTTAAACTGATAGCTAAAAGACTGCGGAACCCAAAGACCCTGGCACTTCGAATCCGTAGGGATCAGTATATATCCCAATCTGTTTGACTGGCAACCGTCATAACAGCCACACTAGGGTCCGGCAACTGCGGCGGCACTCTCTGAGTCAACCACCGAATGTTTGCCCCAGTCTGAATCTCTTGTAACAGTAGATAGACAAGAGAATGTATAAACCAAGCAATTCATGGATTGCCGGAAAGTTGCCGTCGAAGAGAAGCTCCTCCGAGAACGAAGCGACTCTGAGAGAGTTCTTAACCTACTATCCACGCGTGGATGTAGCTAGGGCTGCATCACGTCTAAACACTCCAATCAGCCACTGAAGGGCGGAGTTATACGTGAACAAAATACTGCCCTCAAAAGAAATTACATTGAGAATAATATCCCGTAAATCTTTTCTTGAAGACGTAATGATAACGCCTCAGTAAGGCGGATTACGTATAATAAAGCGTCTAAGTTAAGTCTACTATACATAATGTCGTTCCCAATATTGAAATTGGAAAAGACATAAACGGCGAAAAAGAATATATGCAGTCTTTAATCACACCGTCTAGACGCATATGAACTCTCGGTTTGCCCTGCTCTGCCAAAATAAACTATATGTAAAAAAGATAAAATGGCAGAAATGAGCCACGCGGACAAGAAACTAAACTATCATGCTTAGTAGCAGGCTTGTATATATATATATAATATATAGCGTCGAAAAATAAAACACATGTTGTAATGACAATATTGGACTGCGTCGGTAAGTCAGGGACAAAGTCCCTGTACCGATCGAAAAATCCGAGTCCAATGACGCTATAAGTCTCTTATCCAAGATCGCAGCAATGAAGTCCGAAAAATAATCACTGGAAGAAATGCCAGAAGATATGAAAGGCATCTTCCGATACTACTAAAGGGAAAACTCGAAATCTTTCGAATCCCTTTCGCCATCCTGTCGGACCCTATAAAGCGTTCGGTCGTCCGTAGCTTGATGCAACCGCGGACCGCACCGACCCAGCGCCGTCGGATAATTCCTGATTCGACCGAGAAACCGTCAATTGCTGGGATGCTGCGAAACAACTGTGCTAACTCGGATAGCACGTCCGTCACCGAGGTCTGAGGAGCAGCGGTCTTACGATGCATTGCCGCAGGAAGCTCCGAGATCGTTACCCCGTGCATACTTCCAATATGCGAGCGAACGGAGTGTATAGGCCTCGTGTCCCTTGGCTACCGGATGGCGCGACCTATTCGCTGTGGAATCACTGAATGCCGAAACTGATCGGATACTCGAGGTCACGTAGCCAATGTGCGGTCGTGTGCCCTGCTGTGAGGATGAGGAAGCATTAAAGACAGTCTCTCGGACTGTCAATATAACGGAGCGTCCCGAGCAACGGACATATGCTCCGAATGTAAAATATCTGAACCACAACATGCGGTCCCCTATGTTGTTGGCTTCCTCCGATCTGTCCTCAATCTGCCGTCACTGGGTGAGTACTAAAGTAATTAAAGTGCTCGCATCACCCAAATCTCCTTCCTAGACCGCAACGGACGAACCCGGCAGCCGAACCATTCGATGAATGTATGCTACACCGGGTGAGCTAGCGAATGTCATTCCGTAAGCGATAGACATATTCCATGAGCACTTATTGCCGCTAACTCTTCATTAACTATGACGACAGAGGCACACTTTTGAAAGACATCTCCATAACTCTTCGAACAAGAAACCAGAAATGCTTGGATAGCAAGCATAAAATAATAATATATATAGCGTCGTTCAATAATTCGAAAGTTTGTGTGACATTATTGGATTATGTCGGAACTGAGGGACGATGTCCCTGAACCGAACCAAAAATTTCTAAGTCCACCGACGCTATCAGTTTCTTATCCGGCATCGCAGCATATGTTGTTCCGAAAGGGAAAGCTTGAAATCCACCGAATCCCTTTCGGTATCCCGTCGGACCGGATGAAACTTTCGGACGTCCGTACCCGCTTCCGCGGAGCGTCCCGACCCAGCATCGTCGGATAAAATATATGCGACAGATTCAGTTGATGCTGGGATGCTGCGATAAACTGTGCTATTAAGGAAAGCACGTCCGTTCCCGAGGCCTGTGCCGTAGCGGACTTACGATGCATTGCCGCTGGAAGCTCCGTGTACGTTGACTCCCGCACACTTCCTATGCGAACGTCCGGAGTCTGCAGGCCTCGAGTCCCCGGCTACCGACCCAGCGCTGTCGGATAATTCTCGATCCGACACCGTTTCTGTCGGCTGCTGGGATGCTGCGATAAGCTGTGCTATGTGCACAAGAATGTCCGGCGTCAAGACCTGCGGAGGCGCAGTCTATCGGTGCTTCGCCGAGGGCAGCTCCGCATCAGATGGCTCCCGCATACTTCCTATGCGAACGTCCGGAGTCCATCGGTCTCGAATCCCTGGCTGCCGGATGGTGTGACCTGGTCGCCGAAGAATCCTTGATCGGCGAAGCTGGTAATATATCGGCGGTCACGCAGCCAAGGTGCGGTCGTGTGCGCTGATGAGAAGAGGAAGCCTTAGCAGTCTCAGCGGACTGCCTATACAACGGAGCGTCCCGAGCGACGGACGTATGCTCCGCTAACAACACATTTGTACCACAACATCTGGGGCCAGATGTTGTTGAACGAGAGAGGGGCCTCTCTCGCTTGCCGTCCGGATGGACCGGAACGAGCTATGAACCGGACTAAAAGGCTTCCTCCGTTCTCCCTCCGATCCGCCGTCACTGGGTGTGCATTAAGTTAATTTTATAGTGCTCGCATCACCCCAAAATTCCTTCTAGACCGCAACGGACGAACCCGGCTGCCGAACCATTCGGTGAATGGACGCTACACCGGGCGAGCTAGCGGACGTCAAAGGCCGTCGAACCTACTAGGGTCCTCTTAGGCAATTGGCGTATTACATGAGCACTTATCCGCTAGCCCTTCATTAATTGTGACGACGGAGGCACACTGTTGGAAGACATCACAGATACATCACCCTAATCTTGATCGTCTGAAATAGAAATTGATAAAGTAGAGTGACCCTGCGGGGAAAGGACCGGAGTGTCCAAATCCCCAACAACATACCGTGACATACGCTTCCCATATTGTCATCGAAATCATACGATACAGAACAGGAGTTAATGCGAGTACACTGACCACATATAGAATGATAATAAGGTCAGAGGAAGACTTCCTCCTAAAACAATTGATCAATATCCTTTCAATGAGAAAAGAAAACAAGTCCTGGTACTCGCACTAACCCCTGGCAATCAAATACATAATAATAATATGATCCATTAATATAGAAAAAATAATTGAAATCAAAATATTTTGAAAAAATATTTTTTCAGAACAGCCCAAGTTTCTGAAAAGTAACGTTGAGCCCCAATGGATCCCAAGCCTAAGTGTGGACAAAAATTTTAAAAATATTTTAAACAATTTATTCAACACTTACGAACAATAATAATGTATCTAGTTATGATTAAAATAACATAAAGATATTATTATTTAGAAATCCCCCCCTCACACAGAGGGCTGTTGTAAATGTAAACAATGAGTGTAAAAACACTAAAATAAGACTCCAGGCACCCAGGCCCGAAATCAGTTACCAAAAATACACCATCTGATGCAAAACAGAGACTTCCAGGGAAGAAACTGCAGAACATCAGATGGTAGATGCAGAACACAACGCCTAACCACCCGTAGGTGAAGACGTAAACATGGGGAAAGAACAGAATTCATTCTGTTATTAAGCTAAAACTCCCAAGAAATTTTAGTAATAATAATTACAGAAACTATGCCAAAAGCATGGGAGAATAGCAAGGGGGAACTTAAAGGACAGGGAGAGAGGAAAAACACTTGAAAAAACAGTGTAACTAAATAATCAGAATGACAACAAAATGGCTGCTGCCTTGAAAATAGGTAACTTAACATAATTTCATTAAAAAATTTTAAGTTACAGCCCTGATAATATTCTGTCACACATTCTTTTCCTCTCCTCCTTTTCTATCCTCCTTAGAATCACCATTTCACTAATATTTATGTGTCTGGCATCATTTAAACTGAGATTTAAAAGCACAAAGATCAGTCAGATGTTAACTGATGAAGGGCCAAACTTAGAATGATAAATGGCGCCAATTTCGGAACGTCCTGGACACTGCGCATGCGCAGTGGGGGCGAGGTGTGGAGGGCCTTTCAGGACATGTTTTCTTTAGTTTTAGATGCAAATTTTGGGGATTGGGGGGCAAAATTTGTGTTTGGCCCTATATTTTAAGAGTTAGCACCAGCTATGTCTGGGTCATTGGTACAGTATAAAAATATGGCTATCGACAGTGTGAACACTGTTACTGATCCTAAAATCACCGACAAAGATGAGAAATTTTCTGGTGGCTTCTAAAAAATTTTGAGGGGCACATTTTTTATTCAATTAACAGGGATATGTTTTAAATCCTTGCATATCGCTAGTGGATATTCCTACACAGGACAGAATTGTTCTTGCCACTGAAATAAGTATAATTCGGGCACATTTACTCAAATTTTCCCCCCAAAAATGGCATGGATTGTTTCACCAATGATTTCTAGAACTAAAGTTTGAGATGAATTTTTCGTCAAATCTAGTCATAGCTGCTATGAAAAATATCTTTAAAATACTCAGTGGTTTAACCCTTTACCCAACGTAACGACCAAACCGGCCAGCGCTATTCTAAAAAATCGCCTATTAATTTTCATTATTTTTTAATTTTTTGTCTCAAAAACTTCGGTTATGACCCCTCATTGAAACGAGCTCATCGACCTAGGTTTTTGAGACAAAAAATGAAAAAAATAGTTATTCGAGAATTTTTTTTGCAAGTGCCGTCTGCTTTTCATGTTAGATAAAGGGTTAAGAGTATAAAGTCATATGCAATTAATTTAACTGATATGGTAAATGTAGGGGCTTGAGAATCTTCGAAACTTAATTCAAAATCATTCCAATGATTCAACTGAACTCGGGTCAAAAAAGTTAAACTTTTCAAATTGTTGAGATACAGTGGAGCCCACTTAATTGGATATCTCTTACCTGAATAACCCTGTTAATTGAATATAATTTCCCAACATAATAATATTTACCGTACCTCCAGGACAATTTTGACTTGTTAATTAAATGTAGGTTATAGAGTAAACTCCTGTTAATGGAATAAAAAATCTTGTAACCTGAAGAAATTACTCGGACTCTCTCCAGCTTTCCTTTGTTTATAGACCTATTTGACCTTGTTATATCCAATACAGGCATTTAATCTATTATATCTTGTTTGACAGAGCTCATAGAGCTCTGTCAAACAAGATATAATAGAATAGATGCTTAGTTTATCTTTAGAACATAGGAAAGTGACACAATCCCTGTTAATTAAATACTCCTGTTAATTATCCCCGCATTTTAAAAAATGCGGAGATATTGTCATGATCTCCGTCCGTACGTCCATACGTCCGTACTTCCGTACGTCCGGTTTTGTAATTCGAAACGCTGTAACTTCCTACAGTTGTTCGATAGGGTCTGTGCAACCCAAAAATACAATTTTTAAATTTTTGTGCCACCAGGTGGCTTCTGTGGAGCCACTTAAAAAATGTGTTATTTTTTCACTTTTTTGCTGAATAGTCCCAACCTATGTAATTCGGAGTTCTAAAATTACACTAGGGTGTTGCTAAATGATCTGTGGATATGTAGGAAGGTTTCGGATTTTTCGGGTGCCATGTGGCTGTGCCACCGTAGCCACTTTTGTGTTTTCTTAGACCGTTTCCGGCAAAAGGCTCGTAGGATATGTAATTCGAAATGCTAAATCCATGCTCAGATGTTGCAGTAGGGTCTATAGATGCGCACGAAGGTTTCGGATTTTTTGGGTGCCACGTGGCTGTGCCACCATAGCCACTTTTGTGTTTTCTTAGACCGCTTCCGGCAAAAGGCTCGTAGGATATGTAATTCGAAACGCTAAATCCATGCTCAGAAGTTGCAGTAGGGGCTATAGATGCGCAGGAAGGTTTCGGATTTTTTGGGTGCCACGTGGCTGTGCCACCGTAGCCACTTTTGTGTTTTGTTGAACCGTTTCCGGTGAAAGGCTCGTAGGGTATGTAATTCGAAATGCTAAAACCATGCTCATATGTTGCAGTAGGGTCTATAGATGCACACGAAGGTTTCAGATTTTTCGGGTGCCACGTGGCTGTGCCACCGTAGCCACTTTTGTGTTTTCTTAGACCGTTTCCGGCAAAAGGCTCGTAGGATATGTAATTCGAAACGCTAAATCCATGCTCAGAAGTTGCAGTAGGGGCTATAGATGCGCAGGAAGGTTTTGGATTTTTACGGGTGCCATGTGGCTGTGCCACCGTAGCCACTTTTGTGTTTTGTTGAACCGTTTCCGGCGAAAGGCTCGTAGGGTATGTAATTCGAAATGCTAAAACCATGCTCATATGTTGCAGTAGGGTCTATAGATGCACACAAAGGTTTCAGATTTTTCGGGTGCCACGTGGCTGTGCCACCGTAGCCACTTTCGTGTTTTCTTAGATTGTTTCCGGCGAAAGGCTCGTAGGGAATGTAATTCGAAATGCTAAAACCATGCTCATATCTTGCAGTAGGGACTATAGATGCGCACAAAGGTTTCGGATTTTTCGGGTGCCACGTGGCTGTGCCACCGTAGCCACTTTTGTGTTTTCTTAGACCGTTTCCGGCAAAAGGCTCGTAGGATATGTAATTCGAAACGCTAAATCCATGCTCAGATGTTGCAGTAGGGGCTATAGATGCGCACGAAGGTTTTGGATTTTTCGGGTGCCACATGGCTGTGCCACCGTAGCCACTTTTGTTTTTTCTTGAACCGTTTCCGGCGAAAGGCTCGTAGGGTATGTAATTCGAAATGCTAAAACCATGCTCATATGTTGCAGTAGGGTCTATAGATGCACACAAAGGTTTCGGCTTTTTCGGGTGCCACGTGGCTGTGCCACCGTAGCCACTTTCGTGTTTTCTTAGATCCTTTCCGGCGAAAGGCTCGTAGGGAATGTAATTCGAAATGCTCAAACCATGCTCATATGTTGCAGTAGGGACTATAGATGTGCACAAAGGTTTCGGATTTTTCGGGTGCCACGTGGCTGTGCCACTTTAGCCACTTTTATGTTTTTTTAGACCGTTTCCGCCGAAAGTCTCGTAGGGTATGTAATTCGAAATGCTAAAACCATGCTCAAATGTTGCAGTAGGGTCTGTAGATGCACACGAAGGTTTCAGATTTTTCAGGCGCCACGTGGCTGTGCCACCGTTGCCACTTTTGTGTTTTCTTAGTCCGTTTTTGGCGAAAAGGCTCCTAGGGTATGTAATTCGAAATGCTAAAACCATGCTCAAATGTTGCAGTGGGGTCTGAAGATGCGCACGAAGGTTTTGGATTTTTTGGGTGCCACGTGGCTGTGCCACCGTTGCCACTTTCATGTTTTCTTAGACCGTTTCCGGCGAAAGGCTCCTAGGGAATGCAATTCGAAATCCTAAAACCATGCTCAAATTTTGCAGTGGGGTCTGAAGATGCGCACGAAGGTTTTGGATTTTTTGGGTACCACGTGGCTGTGCCACCATTGCCACTTTCATGTTTTCTTAGACCGTTTCCGGCGAAAGGCTTCTAGGGTATGTAATACGAAATGCTAAAACCATGCTCAAATGTTGCGTGGGGTCTGTTGATGCACACAAAGGTTTCAGATTTTTCAGCTGCCACGTGGCTGCACCACCGTTGCCACTTTCGTGTTTTCTTAAACCGTTTCCGGCAAAAGGCTCCTAGGTTTTGTAATTCGAAATCCTAAAATCATGCTCAAATGTTACAGTAGGGTATGTAGATGCGCACGAAGGTTTCGGATTTTTGGGGTGCCACGTGGCTGTGCCACTTTCGTGTTTTCTTTGACCGTTTCCAGCGAAAGGCTCCTAGGGTATGTAATTCAAAATGCTAAAAGCATGCTCAGATGTTGCAGTAGGGTCTGCAGATGCGCACGAAGATTTCGGATTTTTTGGGAGCCACATGGCTGTGCCACTGTTGCCACTTTTGTGTTTTCTTAAACCGTTTCCGGCGAAAGGCTCCTAGGGTATGTAATTCGAAATGCTAAAACCATGCTCAAATGTTGCAGTGGGGTCTGTAGATGCGCTCAAAGGTTTCGGATTTTTCAGCTGCCACGTGGCTGCACCACCGTTGCCACTTTCGTGTTTTCTTAGTCCGTTTCCGGCGAAAGGCTCCTAGGGTATGTAATTCGAAATGCTAAAACCATGCTCAAATGTTGCAGTAGGGTATGTAGATGCGCACGAAGGTTTCAGATTTTTCAGCTGCCATGTGGCGGTGTTCTCTTAGACCATTTCCGGCGAAAGGCTCCTGCAGTATGTATTTTGAAAAGGTAAAACCATGCTCAAATGTTACAGTAGGGCCTGTAAATGTGCACAGAGATTTTGGATTTTTCAGGTGCCACATGGCTTGTCACCATTGCCACTTTCGTGTTTTCTTAGACCGTTTCTGGCAAAAGTCTCCTAGGGTATGTAATTCGAAATGCTAAACGCATGCTCAAATGTTGCAGTAGGGTCTGTAAATGCGCAGGAAGGTTTCAGATTTTTTGGGTGCTATGTGGCTGTGTCACCGTTGCCACTTTTGTGTTTTCTTAGACCGTTTCCAGTGAAAGGCTCCTAGGGTATGTAATTCGAAATGCTAAACGCATGCTCAAATGTTGCAGTAGGGTCTGTAGATGCATACAAAGGTTTCAGATTTTTCAGGTGCCACTTGGCGGTGTCACCGCTTTGCTTTTGTATTTTCTTAGACCGTTTCCGGCGAAAAGCTCCTAGAGTATGTAATTTGAAATGCTAAAACTATGCTCAATTGTTGCAGTAGGGTCTGCAGATGTGCACAAAGGTTTCGGATTTTTCGGGTGCCATGTGGCTGTGTCACCGTTGCCACTTTCATGTTTTTTTAGACCCTTTCCGGCGAAAGGCTCCCAGGGTACATGTATGTAATTTGAAACGCTAAAACCAAGCTCAAATGTTGCAGTGGAGTCTGTAGGTGCGCATGAAGCTGTGTCACTCAATATGATTTTAGTGTGTCATATAATACATTTCATCTTTGTATCAAGCATTCATACAAAGTCAAGGATGCAAATGCGGGGATACACTATAGTGTGCTTTGCACACAAGTGACACTATCTAGTTGAATAATTTTCATTGGCAAAGTGGCAATTCAATTAACAGGGTTCCACTGTATCATCAATACAGTACAATACAATATTTTATTCACAATATACATGTACATATAGCTTAGTTACAAATATAAATGTATTTAGATGTTTTCCAAAAGAAAAAAAAATATTGTGTAACTAGAACAGTGACAAGTTGTAAAACAAACATGCATATTGTAAGGAGACGGCATAGCCCAATGGCTGTCTTCCTGCCATCTCCTATTTGGAAGTGCGATGATGGGGCAGTACAGGTGGTAAATAAGTTTCAATTTCTTTTCAAAAGGTGCAATACATAACAAAGACCGGTATTCTTTATTATATGTTTGGGGGAGATACAGACACTATATGTACATGTATATTGTGAATAAAATATTGTATTGTATTGTATTGTATTATCAAAATCATAACAAGTGTTTCCTCTTTATTATTTATTTATTTATTTATTGGGGTTTTTAAGGTCATATATTTCTGCACTTTGGCTAATCATGACCATGACAGTTTTACAGGACGGGTGGAGGAAGCTGGAGTACCCGGAGAGAACCACCGAGCAACTGTCAGCTCCCCAACATACTAACCCCACACCAGCAGGGTTAGCATTGGTTGAACACAAGTGCACCATCGACGTGCAGTACGCCTTAGCCCACGATGTCACCGTACCACCAGATGGGCAATGGGGGTGAAGTGTCTAGCCCAAGGACACAATGCGGGTGCCACAGGTGGGATTCGAACCGAGGACCTCTCGGCTTGCAGCCTGCACCTCATTTCCTCTTTAACTCTCTTTCTATCATCAGGTTTCTTGTCCAGAATACCTGATCACAGAAGAAGTGTTCGAGGAGGTTCCAATTCCAAATACTTCTTTGATTCCATTCTGTCATATTCTGGATTTTTGATGGCAAATAGACAAGTCACTGTTGCATACAATACTTGAGTGGAGACTGACAATAGTGGCTCAGTGGTAACGGCACTGAACTTCAAACCAAAAGGTATAAGGTTCAAACCCCACCAGGGGTAACTGTGTGGTGTCCTCAGGTTAGGCACTTAATCCTGATTGCCTACGTGGGAGCACAGTGGAGCTGTGTACCAATGCATACTGCACCTGTCTTCAACCAATGCTCACCCTGCTTGTGTGGAGTTAGTATGCTGGGGGCAAGGTTTCCGCTAGGAATAAATTAGTGGGGTCCAGTAGGAGGGGAAAATCACAGATCGCCTGGTGCAACCATGGCTCGCGCCAGGCCAAGAAAATTTTAGAACTGAACAATCCAGGAAGGCCATCTCCTTGCATCAGAGATGGCAATTCATGTTTTTATTGTGAATGATTTTGTGAGAATAATTATGTTGAATCTTCGAGGAAATACCCAAAGCTATCACCGTTTCTTTGCTACAATCGGCATGTGACATCTTATCAAATTGGCGAGCGGCCCAAAATGCGATAGTTTTTGAATGACACTCGACAATCTTAAGTTACAGAATGCCAATTCCAGAAACAGTGCTCCTAAAATCTGTAAACTTTGTTGGGAAAATGACCGCGTCTTGACTAGAATTTTATGGCATCATGTTGTTTGTTTTTTTGACTGGATGTTATGCTTGATCAGTAAATGATCAGCAGGGAAATGGGTCCGGTTGACAAACCTCAGCTGTGGTAGCAGAAAAACTGGTTGGGGAGTCTGACAGTTGCTTGCCATTGCTCTGTGGTTCTCTCCAGGTACTCCAGCTTCCTCTACCCATAAAACTGTCTGACACAAGGTGACCCAATAAATAAATAAGTCAAAATCCTCTGCTAGATTTGATCTGACCTCAAATTTGAGATCCATGTACAGTGGAACCCTGTTAATTGAATAGCCACTTTTCCAATGGAAATTATTCAATTAACAGGAGTATTCAATTAACAGGGATTATGTCACTTTCCTGTATTCTAGAGATAAACTTAGCATTTATTCTATTATATTTTGTTTGACAGAGCTCCACGCCCCACATCCCCACTCCTCGTGGGAAACTCAATTGTTCACTGCACAGAACAGGTTCTGCTTAGCTAGTATAATAGGACCAAGTGACCAATGCTGGTGGTGGAATAGCCCTTCAGACGTTCCAACGTTCAACACCTCGAGGTTTACTTACGTATAACTCGCCATTAAATGAACTAAATGAAACAAGCTGCCTACTTACGATTTTCTTGAGTGTTAATTCTATTTAATTCTATTTAACATACATTCAATCTGTATCCGACCCCCTGGTACAGATACTTGTATCAGGGGTACGATATAAGCATGTTCCCTTTCCGAGAGTTCAATTCTTTTGGTTCCACACAAATGAACAGTTTGTTATTACATTCGTCTGCATAATACATTCTCGACTATTGCCCAAGATATTGTAGGATAAATAAATCATTACCAACTGTGCGGATGTGCGAGGTGTGTGTCGGAGTCTCGCTTCGGTCTTTGGGGACAGATTGAGGCTCGTCATCGACACGTCCTGAACTACCCTTGGAGACCGGAGCGTGACTTCGTTGCGTGCTTTTTACATCAGCATAATATCTATGTATCATGTATTCAAGCTGATTTCATCTTATTATTTTCTTATTATTTAATTTTTTTCTTCTTTTTCCTTTTTCTTTTTCTATTTATCAGCATTCCTGTTCTTCCCTTCTCTTCTTTCTTTCCCTTTAATTTTAAGTTGAAGTTTAAACAGTTTCACATGTCGTTGCCTGGTGGTCGAGGCTGCCTTCCTCTACTCCATATCTGTTCTGATGTGTCGCTTAACTTATCGGCCACTTGTTCTCCAATCGTAGCAACTAAGAGTAATTTATTATGCAATGGAGGGAGCGTCTCGGCCTCCGTGTGTTGGCATGTGAGCTCTTCATCTGATTCGTACCACCTACAGGAGTAAGTTCATAAGTTATCAGGGAGAAGACTTAATAAGCTTTAAGCTTTCTGTCGAATCCCTCCTTTACACAGTAAACTACTTTCATTGTTTGTGTATACTATTGTATCTAGTGTTGTTCTGAACTTTTGTTACCCTACTGTTATTGTGAAATGTGTACACATGTCATTTAGTGAATAAATACTGTTTAAACGAACTAAATTGGTCGATAACCAAAGGAAAACTGGGAAGAGTCAGGGTAATTTCTCGACATGTTACAAATTTTTTTTATTCAATTAACAGGAGTTTACTCTATAACCTATATTCAATTAATAGGTCAAATTTGTACTGGAGGCATGGTAAATGGTTTTGTGTTGGGAAATTATATTCAATTAATAGGAATATACAATTAAGAGATATCCAATTAAGTGGGTTCCACTGTATTAGTAAATAGCTGTTAGTTGATCGACTAACACTTACTCACCTGAACTCCATGCGATATATTGTAGTTGATAACAATTGTTCCAAAACCTGGGTGTCCTGGTAAACACTGATTTATAGTATTATAATCCATCACACCAGGAGGACAGTTGCCCATTTTCTCCCCATATATTGTTTTACATGTTGGACACTGTATACTCCCATCCTGAAATATAAATGTAATTCACTTAAGAATTGAATGCAATTTTTATAATCTTTATTGGAGTATGAATGTGTGGGAATGGGTACAAATTGTATGAATCAAAGGGATTCATACATAATTTGTACCCATTCCCACACGTTCATACTCCAATAAGATTATAAAAATTGCATTCAATTCTTATAATTACATTCCGTAACTGTTTAAACTACTTTTTACCAAACATTATAGCAGAAAGACGAAATAAAACATGTACGAACGAACGAGGCGAAAAACCACCCTCACACAAAAGACAAAGCGCACAACTCTGATTTTTAATTTTCACAACTTTAGAAATGGAAATGAGTATTTTAGTAACGGGCTTTATGCCACATTTGGGAAATGTCACCAAAGAAACAGCAGCGGAATTGATCACTGCGAGAGGCAATAAAAGTTAAAAACCCACCCAAACACCGCCCGAATTACATTCTGTCAACTGCGCTCTCCTGTAAATGCGGGTCAAAGTTCGACCAAATGTATTCATTGGAAAAAGAATTACATTTGGTCATGATGTTTTCATCCAGCTGACCAATGGGAATTGAGTATTTGGACCCAAAACGTATTAAACTACATTAACAATGTAATTATTAAACTATATAAATCCATTTTTTGATAAAAATCCATGTTGACTAACAGAGGTTGTGTTATTTTTCCTACAAAGCTGAAACTGAACTGTTCAGTGCTGCAAACCATTAACTCCTTGCATGCGGATGACAGATATTCCTGCCCAGGACTCAAAATCTCTTGCCACAGAAATAAAGATAATTTGGGCACATTTAACCAAAGTTCTCTCCTGTAAATTGAATGGACTTTTTTTTAATCAATGACTTTGTAAATTAAATTTAGACAAATTTTTCTTCAAATCTAATCATGACTGCTTCAAAGCAGCCATGACTAGATCTGATGAAAAATATTTAGAAAATACTCAGTGGGTTAACTCTTTGCATTCTACTGGCGGATATTCCTGCCCAGCACAGAGTTTTTCTGGTCTCTGAAATTAGTATAATTTGTGCATACATAATCATATTGTCTCCCTGTAAATGGAATGGATTTTTAACCAATGATTTCTTGTGTTACATTTAGATTTATTTTAAGGAGCGCAGTGACTCAGTTGGTAGAGGTGCAGGCTGCAAGCCAAGAGGTCCTCGGTTCGAATCCCGCCTGCAGCAACCATGTTGTGTCCTTGGGCAAGACACTTCAACCCCATTGCCCACGTGGGGGCACGGTGTCGTTGTGTACTAAGGCGTACTGCACATCGATGGTGCACCTGTCTTCAACCAATGCTAACCCTGCTTGTGTGGAGTCGGTATGTTGGGGAGATGACAGTTGCTCGCCATTGCTCGTTGGTTCTCTCCGGGTACTCCAGCTTCCTTCACCCGTAAAACTGTCAGGGTCATGGTTAGCCATTGTGCAGAAATATGTGACCTTAAACACCAATAAATAAATAGATTTATTTTTCAGCAAATCTAGCCATGACTAGATTTGATGAAAAAAATCTATAAAATACTCAGTGGGTTAAGAGTTAATAGGGCACCATTAACCTTTTACCCAACATCAATTTCGTACAACAGTTCCCATTTTTTACCTGAAAAACATAGCATATGATTCTTCATTGGAATGAGTGCAGGGTGATAAGTCATGATTTTAGACAAAAAATGAAAAATCAGAATAGCAATTTTTATGAAAAGTGCTGACCACTTTGGGTGGTCATATTATTACATAACCCCTCACCCAATGCAGATGATATAAAAATTATCGTTTTAAATATTATTTTTATCCAATTTTTCATTCCAATGAGGGGGGCACTATATTTTTTTTTCGGCTGGTGAATTTGTATATTATGAGGTTGATTCATTAGGTAAAGGGTTGTGAACACAACTTGAATTTCCATTCATCATTTTACATTAGAACTGAATGGGATATATAAGATATTTGTCTTAACATGAACATGCAAAAATAGTTTAAAAGTGCAATCCAATAAAGAAGCTTTGAAATCATAGGGTTGTATATATTTGTGCAGGCCTTGTTTGAAAAAGAAAGAAAGGGAAAACTGATCTTGAATAGTGCTGTGCAGTATACTGATTGTTCGGTATTATTTCGGTATTACAGGGATACGGAAAACTGTACTGAAATCAAATCAAAATATTTTTTATTTCGGTATTTATCTTTTTCTGCAAAATTGACAGAAAGTCAACTCATCAAGGTGGATTGTAAATCTAAAAGCCCATGGGCTGATATTTTGATTCAATTGATAAGAAAATGTTTAAATATGAACTTTGTAAGCGACAGGTAGCAGCAGGCAGCAGAGAAAGAAATTACAAAAACAACGGCAGAAAAAACAAAAAATGGCAAGTTGTTAACTTGGTACTAATGTTTCTCATGAAATACGACCCAATTTCAGTGTTCCTAAAATTCAATGTATTTTCTGGAAATTATTGTGCGATTTATTCACAGGGAACATTAGGGGTCAGGTGGGTTGGTTGACTGGTTGACAATTGGTTGAAAATAATCCACGGGCATTGACAATTCAATACATAAGAATGTTCTTAAGAATGTGAATATTAACAAGTTAAGCCTTTAAAAACTAAAACTATGTTCTGGGCAAAATTCACTACTTACCTAACAATTAAACATTGACAATTATTCAATTAAATAGGAATTGAGCTTACATGAATGAATTGTCAGACAATTTTATCCAATTTTTGTTGGAAATAGAACAAATTGAAGTTAGTATGAGAGATTCGAAAAAATCGAATCTTGAGACTGATTTGGGATCGATCTCAAAGCAGACATATGGTATTGATATCGAATCGAGTCTCGAATATTTGCAGGACTTTAGGTTCGTGAACTCATAATACTGTTTGTCCCTGGCAAAATAACTATTCAAATAACATTATTCTACTGCACTTTGTGTGGTTTTACATACTCTGTTCAAGTTAGGTCCCACGAAGCAGATCTGTTTATTCTGTTAATATACCGGTCTTTTCCAGTTTCAAAGTCAAGTTAATCCTTCACATAATGAATTGGTTGCATCCACTCGCGTAATTTACAAATTGAACAGTTAAAAAATAATTTCTTTTAAATGGAATATGGTGGTTGAGTCCATTCCAGTGAGATCACATGATGTGGTTTTGTTGATTTTTTTTTTTTAAACTTTGAAAAATTATAATTACATTAACAAATTTCGATATCATGTGCATTTAAGTTAATAAAAAGTAAAATTATTTGATCCATTCTGGAAAAACAGGGTAAGGATACCTGGTTAGGGGGGGGGGGGGGGGGGGCTCAGTAGGTAGAGGTGCATGCTGCAAAATCCCACCTGCATCAACCACGTTGTGTCCGTGGGCAAGACACTTCCTGCCCCCACCCCATTGCCCACGTGGGTGCACTGTGGTATTGTGTACTAAGGCTCACTGCAACCAATGCTAACCCTGCTTATGTGGAGTTAGTATGTTGGGGAGCCTGACAGTTGCTCACCATTTCTCTCCGGGTACTCCGGCTTCCTCCACCCGTAAAACTGTCTGACATGAAGTTTCCCTGGCTATCAAAAGTGTCGTTAAATCCCAATACATAAATAAATAAATACCTGGTCTGGTCGTGAGAATGTGTTATTAAACAAAAATTTAGGTTTCTATTTCATGGTTTTAACAGAAATATTTCGGTGTTTTTTAACAAAGATGATATAAGTTTTACAAAGATATCGAGCGAGTGGTGGCTCATTGGTTAGTTCAGTGGACTTAATAATCGAAAGGTCACAGGTTCAATCCTCACTTACATCATCTGCAAAGTGTTCTTGGAAAGACTCTTAACTCCTTGGATGCTGCTGGCAGTTATTCCTGCCCAGGACGGGATATCTCTTTCTATCAAAATAAGTCGAATTTGAGGTTATTTAACCCCTTGCACTCTGTTGTCAAAATACCAAATTTTCAGCAGTTAATTTTTCCCACAATGCAACTGAGAATGTAAAAAATTATATCTTGTTTGACAGAGCTCATTGAGCTCTCAAACAAGATATAATTTGTTTAATTTTTTGTGCCACATGGTCAAATATGGAATCAGTGACAAATAATTTGAAATACTGACAGAGTGATAGGAGTTAACCCTTTACCCAACGCAGACGATATCAAAATTTATTATTTTAAATATAATTTTTTTTAATTTTTCAAAAAATTTCAACAAAACCATATCATGTGACCCCTCATTGGAATGAGCTCACTGAACTCGTTCCAATGAGGGGTCACATGATATGGTTTTGTTGAAATATTTTGAAAAACTTATTTTTTTCAACTGTTCAATTTGCATATTACATGGGTGGATGCAGGCGATTTGTTAGGTAAAGGGTTAACCAAATTTTCCCCTCTAAGTGGTATAGGCTTTTTAACCAATGATTATTTGTGTCAAATTTTCCTGAATTTTTCATTAAATCTAGTCATGGCTGCTTCATAGCAGCCATGGCTAGATTGATGAAAAATATTTTAGAATTACTCAGAAGCTTAAGAATTAATCCCAAATGTTCATGTGGGAGTATGGTGCCATGGTGTGCTCAGACGCACTGAATACATGCCTTAAGCCAATGCTAACCTCACTTGTTTGGTGTTAGTTAAGATGAAAAGTCTGACAGTTACCTCACACTGTTTGACTCAATATAAATAAATAAATAAATAAATAAATAAATAAATAAATAAATAAATAAATAAATAAACTGTTTTAGCACACTAAAATATATGTCTCCCCTTCCTTTCTATTTAATGCACTGCATAATATATATATATGAATCATATTGACAGTCATACCAAATATCTAAGGTCTAGGTCAAAAGACAAAAAGGTTCTGGTCCGGACGAAGTTTCCCTTAAAAAAGCACATAAATCTGACCTTCAAGTCAAAGGTCAAGGTCACATGAAGGTCAGTATGGTACGCGACACACCGGCTTATGGTGATACATCCACATGCCAAATATCTAAGGTCTAGGTCAAAAGACAAAAAAGTTATGCCCCGAACAAAGATTGTATGAGAAGAAGAAGAAGAAGAAGAAGAAGAAGAAGACGAAGAAGAAGAAGAAGAAGAAGAAGAAGAAGAATAAGAAGAAGAAGAAGAAGAAGAAGAAAAAGAAGAAGAAGAAGAATATGCACTGAAACTAATAATAAAGTTTGTTTTATGCTTCTAAAACATAGCTTATGAAATCTCACTGTAAAGTTCCAGTGAGGGGTCGTAACATATGTTTTTGGAAGCAAAAGTTTCATATGAAACAATAATTGAATGGAAACTTTTGCGTTTAATGGTGGGAGGAAGTGATGTATTAGGTAGAAGGATGATGTTTGTAATAGCTATAATTTTCAATACTACATCGCAAAAACATAGCCTGTGACCCAACATTGGAACAATTCAATAATGAGGGGTCATATCCTGTTTTGGAGACAAATACTGAAAAAATAATAAATTTGAATGGCAATTTTTGTGTATAATGCTAGGAGGAATTTGGTGATGTATTGGGTAAATAAAGAATATCTATACTATTTTTGTGAAATACAGGAATTATCTCATGACTGTAGACTTGAAGGTTTTATTTTTCACAAATGCTTGCACGAGTAAAAAGTTAAAAAATTTATAGTAATTTATATATTTTTTATACTTACCAATGACCCAGACTTAGCTGGTGCTAACTCTTAAAAATCTAGGGCCAAACACAAATTTTGCCCCCCAATCCCCAAAATTTGCATCTAAAACCAAAAGAAATCGTGTCCTAAAGGACCTCCATACTTTGCCCCCACTGCGCATGCGCAGTGTCAAGGACGTTCCGAAATTGGCGCCAATCATCATTCTTACTGGCAGTGTCAGGTCAGCGCTATGTACTCAGCGGGGAGGTAAGAGTACCCAACTCCTGGGAGGACCATCCCCGTCTGGGTCATTGGTAAGTATAAAAAATATATAAATTACTATAAATTTTTTAACATTTTTATACTGTACCAATGACCCAGACTTAGCTGAATAGTAAAAAGGCTGGAGGGCCTAGGACATAGAGGAAAATCCAGTAAGCTCAACTGTATAATATAGAGTGAACCCCTCAAGGAGAAAAGGAGTATTAGGCTTTACATGTATCTTTCTTATTTTATGATAAATTAGAAAGATACAATACCCTTCATAATTGAGCACAATAACATTCATGTTCTCTATTAACATCCAGTATAACCCATTATACTAATTATTTTTAAAGTAAGCCAATAAATAAAGTTAGTCCAGAGAATTGAGACTCTTTATATTCATTAAAAGTGTCCGAGGATTGTATATTAACGCCCGTTTGACACTTGACATATAGAAATGCTTCACACCGAGCTACACTTTAAAAATATGACATGAATGAATTTTTAACATTAATATTACACTTTAAAACCATCCCGGAAACGACTCAGAATTACTGACTCCGGAGGAGGAATTCCCTTGCTTTTCACTATAAAGCAGGTGACCTAAGGGAACACCCTTCCCCCCCCCTTCCCCTTGCCCTGGGTCAAATAGCCCAGAGCGAAGAGGGCAGCAGGACGGAGTCACTGCCGGAACAGAAAGCCTGCATAACTATAGTTGCAACTGTTTAGTGGACGACATTCTGAGCAACAGATAACGGACCTAAACAATGCAGGTCTCCAGAAATGGACTCAATATTTTTGAGATAAAAATTCGTGAATGTGGATGGCTGAGACCAATAAGCAGCCTTCATTAAATCTGTAATAGCCACACTATTAGCGTAAGCCCAAGATGTAGAAAGAGCTCTTACTTCATGAGCCGAAATCTTAAGCACAGACTGCTGGGAAGAAGATAAACTTTCATAAGCAGTACGGATAGTTAACTGAATCCATCTAGCAATAGAATGGACCGAAATGTCCTTTCTATTAGGCATCAGAGACAGAAAGAAACGTTTTCGTCCCTTTCTGATAAACTGAGATCTCTGTTTATAAATGCGTAAAGCTCTAACAGGACAGAGTAAAGGCCTACGCCCGTCTGAAGACGGAAGAGCCTTAATAACAATAGGTTCCAGATATTTATTAGGAGCCTGATTCTTAGCTAAAAATCCAACATTAGTAGTGAAGGTGATAGTGTTCCCGACACTACGATAGTGAGAATCATCCACCGATAGTGCATGAAGCCCACTGACTCTTCTAGCAGAAGAGAAAGCTAAGAGAAAAGCTGTCTTATAAGACAAGATTTTGAAATCTACTGTCCCAAGAGGCTCAAATGGCTTTTCCTTAAGTTTAAGAAGAACCCAAGCTAAATTCCACTTAGGAATTAACCTAAGAGTTCTGGGTCTATTTATCGAGAAGTTTCTAACTAACTTAGATAAAGAGACATTAGATCCAATTTGTAAACTATCGTGATGTGCATAGGTATCAGATAACATAGACCTATAACCCTTAATAGTAACAGGCTGCAGTTTGATTTCGTCAAACAAGTATACTAGAAAGTTTGCAATGTCTGGTATGGAGGGATCAAAAATATCAACAGAATGATCCCTACACCAACGTCGAAAAACCTTCCACTTAGCCGCATAATTTAGCGAAGAGGAAGTCCTCCTACAGTTAGAAATCGCGTCCACTGCTCGTCCTGTAAAGTGCTTGCCATGCAAGAAGGACCGCACAACGGAAAAACGTGAAGGTTGAGACCTTGCGGGTTGTGATGAAGTCGACGCGGTTTCCCCTGCGAAAGAAGATCCTCCCGTGGAGGAAGCTTTCGCGGTAGGTCCCACAACAGACACCTGAGTAGATTTATCCACGGTCTCTGTGGAGACAGAGATGCTACCAACAGAATCTTGCACTGAGATTGTTTTATCTTTAGCAATATTTGCTGAATCAACGGCGCTGGAGGATATGCATATCCTATCATTCCGTCCCATGAGATCGATAGAGCGTCTACTGCAAATGCTCTTGGATCCGGGCACGGTGACACATACGTCTACAACTGATTGTTGAGATGTGTCGCAAATAAGTCTATCATTGGCCGTTCCCTCTGGTAGCAAATCTGATTGAATACTTGTTTGTTGAGAGTCCACTCCGACGGCAACAAGCGACCCTTCCGTGAAAGGGAGTCTGCTAGTACATTCAGACGACCCAGTATATGACGGACCGAAAGTAGAACTTGGTGTTCTAGAGCAAACAAAAGGATTCTCTCCGTTAGATTGAATAACGAAACGGAATGAGTGCCTCCCTGGTTCCGTATATACGCCACTACTGTCGTATTGTCGGACAGAATTTGGACATGAGCTTTGTGAATAATGTCCATCCAATGAGGTAACGCAAGCCAAATTGACATCATTTCCTTGATGTTTATGTGCTTGCTTAGGAACTGTGGATCCCAAAGACCCTGGCATCTTGAATCCGTTGGGATCAATGTTGCACCCCAACCTGTTTGACTGGCATCCGACATAATGGTAAAACTCGGATCCGGCAACTGCAGCGGAACTCCCTGAGTTAACCACTGAATGTTTGCCCAAGTCTGAATCTCTTGTTTCACTTGATCCGACAAGAGAACGTCTATGTCACACTCCAATTCTGAGTTAAGAAAATTTGGAGAGGACGAGTGCGCAACCGCCCCATTGGAATGAGATCCGCGGCGGCTCCGCACAAACCTATCAGTCTCATAAACTCCCTCGCTGTGACTTTGTCTGCATGAAGACAATAGCGAGCGTAACAACTGACTAATTTCGCTCTGGTTAACGGCAGACGAACGAGATTGTTGTGCGTCTCGAAGCTCATTCCCAGATGAGTGAATGACTTGGACGGCACCAGATCCGACTTCTCCTCGTTTATAACAAAACCGAGACGTCGGAGCAATAGAAGCAGATTCTGCACATCGTTCTGAAGCGTTAACTCGTTGCCGTACCTCTGAAGAATGTCGTCCAGGTAGGCCGACGTTACCGCAGACGAATGAGCTCGGAAATACATCATTACAGAGTTCATTACCCGAGTGAAAGCCCAGGGTGCTAGGTTCAATCTGAAGCACATCGCCCGGAATTGATACACAACTCCTAGGACTGCGAAGCGTAGATACTTTCGGAATGTCGGATGTACCATGACATGAAAGTACGCATCCTTGAGATCTATGCTTGTAGCATAATCGTTCACCCGAATAATGGCTCTGACCGACCAAATCGTCTCCATATAAAATTTCGGAGCGACGATCAGCTTGTTTATCCAGCTCAAATCTATGACTGGACGGAACGAGCCGTCTGGTTTCGGAACCAGAAACAGATGGCTGTAGAATCCCAGTGTTTCCTGGTCTTCTACGACCTCTACCGCGTTCTTCATTAAAAGAGACTGCACCTCCGATAACAGAGCATCTCTTTTCTGCGAATTTGATGGCAGTTGAGTCCATTTTGGACTTCACGTTAACGGAGGCTTTCGTTTTGAAGGATATTCTTAGACCTAGAAATCACCCCTCTCACCCAAGGGTCGTCCGTAATCGACGCCCACTCTTCTGAAAAACTCGACAACCTTCCGCCAACCGGAACACGATAGAGGTTGAAGCCATCACCTCCTGGACCTGCGGGAGGAGAAACCACGTCCTCCACGACCCGCACCTCGTCCCGTCGACCTCGGGGCGTCTGACCGATTGTCCCGGCCCGAAGGACGTCCCGCACGAGAGTCGCTGCCTTGACGGTCTCTTGAATAAGACCAAGAGGATGCACCGGAACCTCTATAGGAACCTTTCTTGGGCGCATTAGACCCAGAAGTGCCTGTCTTACTCTTCTCTGCCGTATCCGACTTTTTGGAAGCGGATTTAAACAACAGAGAATCCGAAGCTTTCTTCGTAATTTTATCGTAGATTGCAGAAAGATTGCCGTCGAATAGAAGTTCTTCGGAGACCGAAGCGACTCTGAGAGAGTTCTTTACCTTACTATCCACGCGTGTGGATGTAGCTAGGGCTGCATCAAGTCTAACCAACTCCAGGTTTGCCACTGAAAGGGCGGAGTTATACGTGGAATAAGCCACTGCCCTTGAAAGAAGTCTTAAAGAGGATTGTATATCCTGGAATTCTTTCCCTTGAAGATGCAGTGATAACGCCTTTGTAAGGTGGTCTGCGTAAGATAAAGCGTCTAAACTGGCCCTGTTAGACGTGATTGTCGTATCCAACACCGCGGTTGGAACGGACATAGACGACGGTAACGACAATTCTAAGTCTTCCGCCTCGTCGTCAAGACGCAGAGGAACTCTCGGAATACCCTGTCCTGCCGTATCGAATTTATTCCTTGCATTAATGAAAGGCAGGTTAAGAGCATTGGAGGACAAGAAACCAGCTTTGCCCGTTTTGGAAGCAAGCTTGAATACAGCGTCATTCAATAATTCAAATGTTCTTGTGACATTATTGGACTGCGACGGAAACTCAGGGACAATGTCTCTGAACCGCTCAAAGAATTCAGTGTCCAATGACGCTATTATTCTCTTGTCCGGAACCGCAGCAGTCTGGCCCGACGGAACAACGTGAGGAAGGAAGTTCCGGATAAAATCCACGGCAGCTTTATGTCGTTCCGAAAGGGATAGATCCAAGTCATCCGTATCCCTTTCACCATCCGGTCGGACCTCACGATGCTCCCAGTCGTCCGCACCCGATGCTTCGGCGGAGCGTACCGACCCAGCGCTGTCGGATAATTCCCGATCCGACACCGATTCTGTCGGCTGCTGGGATGTTGCGATAATTTGTGCTATCTGAGCAAGCACGTCCGTCATCGAGGCCTGCGGAGTGGCGGTCTTTCGCTGCTTCGCCGTGGGAAGCTCCGCATCAACTGACTCCCGCATACTCTTCCTATGCGAACGTCCGGAGTCTACCGGCCTCGTGTCCCTGGCTACCGGATGGCATGACCTGGTCGCCGAAGAATCCCTTATCGGCGAAGCTGGTAGAATATCCGTGGTCACGAAGCCAAGGTGCGGTCGTGTACGCTGGTGAGAGGATGAGGAAGCCTGAGCAGTCTCTGCGGACTGCCTAAACAACGGAGCATCCCGAGCGACGGACGTGTGCTCCGCTTGCGACACATTTTGTACCACAACATCAGGTCCCTGATGTTGTTGTGCGAGAGAGGGACCTCTCTTGCTCGCGGCCCGGCTGGACCTGGACGAGCTAGGAACCGGACTAGAAGGCTTCCTCCGATCTCTCCTAACATCCGCCGTCAATGGGTGTGCACCTAGTATATTTATAGTGCTCGCATCACCCAACATTTCCTCCTGGACCGCAACGGACGAACCCAGCTGCCGAACCATTCGGTGAATGGACGCTACACCGGGCGAGCTAGCGGACGACAGCGCCTTCGATCCTACTAGGGACCTCTTAGGCAACTGCCGTATCTCCATGAGCACTTCTGCCGCTAACTCTTCATTCAATTGTGACGACGGAAGTGCACTCTTGGAAGATAACATGAAAACATCACCCTGTTCTTGTTCCTCTGAAATAGAAACTGATAGACTAGAGTGACCCTGCGGAGAAAGGACCGGCATAGCCCTTTCTCCACTAACAACATACTGTGACACACGTTTCCAATGTTTGTCATCCCAATATTGACATATTGAACAGGAGTTAGTGCGAGTACACTGATTACAATTAATACAATGATCATGAAAGTCAGAGGAAGATTTCTTCCTATTACAATTTGAATAATGTCCTTTCATTGTGAAAAGACAACAACAAGTCCTAGTACTCGCACAAACCCCTAAACACAAAGATACATAATAACATGATCCATTAACATTGAAAAAAGCAAATGAAATTCAAAATAATTTTTGAAAAATATTTTTTCAGCGAAGCCCAGTTTCTGAAAAGTAACGCTGAGCCCAAATGGATCCCAAGGGTAAGTGTGGTCAAAAATTTTAAAATTATTTTAAATAATTATTGCAACACTTACGGATAATAATAATGTATCTTGTAATGAGATTTATTACACACCCGTGACTGTATTTGTCATGATCACATGGATTTTGGGGGCATGCGGTAATTTTAAACAGAAAGCTCTAGTGCGATCCGATAAAAAGTACCCTTCGCGTGCACAAGTTCTCTCGATAGACTGGTTCTCATAGTTTGCAGCGTTCAGTGGAACATAACCAATGAGAACCATCGGCTATATTTATCTGTCGGAATTACCGATTCTCATACCAAAATGTTTGAGGCACAACTGTGCTAAAAACGATTGAAAGTCAGGAAAGACACATGATCTCTGCCAAGAAATTGAACAATGAAACTCAACCTTTGCTCCGTTATTGAAAACCGAGGAAAACTTGATTAATTTTAGAGCAAAAAAGTCGAATTGGGTTCGATATTTCAGCCAGCCACTTGTACAGTTCCCATAAAATTTTGTTACAACGTTGCCCTCACCGCTGCGTGCTACCGACGAGTCGATACAAGGTCTACTGTGTAATCCTATTCGATTCACTCTTCGGCAATGAAGCATCACGTTACCCAAAGCAAACATACTTTGAAGAGCATGTTAAGTTGAAGTAGTTCTCATGAAGCAAGACAAAATCAACCTTGAAAACTGGTTACCATGAAGCGGTAAAACAGACGGCGATACGCCGAAAGCGCCTTGAGATGTTTGGCAGCTAGTACATGCCGTTACTGATTAACTATCACCAATTCCACCCTTACCACACACCCTTACCCCCCCCCCCCCCCCTCCCGTCCACACTAGCTCAAAGAAAATAAATTCGGAAGAATGAAAAGCCTCGTTTTATAAGAAAACTCAGTAGTTTACATTTGTGGAACCAATGTTTTTTTGTTTTTTTTACGTTCTAGTGGGTGTTGCCTGTTGGGGCAACTGGTTTATTTTATTTATTTATTTTTTGCGGGGGAGGGGGGGGGGGGGTAGGGAAAGTAGTATTGCTAAAATATGACTTTTTCTGGAGTTTGTACTGGGGAAATTAAAAAAAAGTTACTAGCTACCCACTACTGAAATTCTGAAAGGTCTTGAGTAGGGTGGGAATGAGACCACGAAGAGGGGAGGGGTGGTAAATACATGTGGTCTGATGAATGCAATATATTGTCAGTTTTATGAGAAGACTTCCATGAAATTCAAAAATAATTATTAGAATATTTAAAACACAGTCAATATGACAATATTTTCCAGACACAGATTGATGTGTATTTTTAAATGACTATTTAAGAATTATTTGCTAGTATTTCTGTTTTACACAGAAGTATTATTTTGCTTTAATAATCAGCAACAAAATTAAATTGAATGTCACCTATATGAATTAGCTACATGGGTGTATGAGATGGGATAGGCGTTGCGGCACTTTCATCCCCTTCACCAATAAGCAGCTAATTTTGCAGTTTTCATTGAAAGGGACTGGTATTTTCAGAACAGATTGATCAGAGGGAGGGGGTATTTTTATAATTTTGGCAAATATCAGGGTGGTGGGCAGAGCATTTTCATAGGCAAATTCGGGGAAAGGGTCTGCATTTTGATTTTGAAACAATAGTTCAGGGCAGTTTGATTGGTCAGCCCCCATCCCTAAGAAAATGTCCAAAAGCCTATCATTAGTCACATTCTATCAGTCCTCTTTAAAACTTCTTACTAAATGCAAATTCAGAATACCCAATTCCAAATTTAAGATTGACAAGATATTGGAGCAGACACATAAAAAATTATTTTGTTTTGAAACCAGATACCAAGAAAAAAATATTGACAGAACCGTTCAGATAACAAACTGGTGAAGTATAGTTTTATTACTAGCACAAAATAATGTAAACATTAATCAATCTTTGAAAATATTATGAACCAAAACCAAAACCCCCTTATTTCTCTTTGAGCCTCTGATTAAGACTGCTGGATACTCATTTCATTAGCATTCGAGAAAATGTTGTCAGGTTATAGATGGGTGGGGGGGGGGGGGGGGGTAAAAAAAGGTGTACAAACTAAATTACTTGTGGAGACAAGACATGACATTTTCTTGCAGTTATTGTGCAATATATTTCTCCCTTTGTAATAATAATAAATTGTATACATGCCTATCTATCTGTAGTAAATGTGGACAACCTAAAGCCTTTATTTTGTAAGTGCAGCCCATTTCAAACAAAAGTTATCAAGACTTGAGGTAAATAAAAAGAAGGCCAAATTTCAAGTCAGAAACTTTATAATGTTGAAAAATAAAGTGCTAACTTACCAAGACTGCAGAGTTCACTCAGAATGGAATCTCAAACTGCTTCAGTTACTCTGAACGATTGAATGAATGCCCTGGGAGGTTAATTTATTGCACAAAATGTCTTTTCTCGTCCAATGTGTACTTTTGTTACAGCGCATAACAGAAATGTCCTCATGCAATAGGCGATAGCCTAGTGGCAGTAGTGCATGTAAAGTCAAGCCGAGTTCAAACTTCTATTTTAGTTTCACTTTCAGTTTAAAAAGCACGAAATTTAAACAGAGCGGCCTGTTCGCACCGTATTTAAATTAAAATCCTTGAACATTTTCCATCCTCAAGATATAATGATGCCTGCACACACACTTTTGAAAACACATTTCAGACCACATAATTTGTGACGTCTGATATGATGAACGCAATCTTTTGAGTTTTAAGTGGCCGGACCCTGCCAGACCGACATTTTTGGGGAACAAAATTAATCAACAGCGATTCTACAAGTGGCAAGGTCAAAGACTTAAGACTGGTTCTCTGACAAAATTGCCCGTTTCTCTCTAAAATTCTTTCAACCGTTCAAATCGTCGACTATTTAATTAAAGTAGCGATTAATTACAGTGAATTCTTTTTCGTGGTTGGGTGTGTAATAAATACAGAACCACACTTCTGTTTGAATGGGTTAACGATTACTGAACTCGAGCGTGTGGCGCTGGGATAACCACTCGAGCCTACCGGCTCTCGTGGTATCCCTGCGCCACTCGCTCTCGTTCAGTAATCGTTAACCCATTCAAACATAAGTGTGGTTCTGTATATATACTACTCCAAAGGCAAAAAGCCCCCCTCAAAAGAGACTGTTGCCAATGTAAACAAGAAGTGTATAAACACCAGAAAACATGACTCCAGGCACTGACAATACTGGCCCGAAATCAGTTATCAAAATTACACACTATCTGATGCAAAACAGAGACTTCCAGAGAAGAATCTGCAGAACATCGGATGGTAGATGTAGAACACAACGTCTAAACACCCATGGGTGAAAACGTAAACATGGGGAAAATAACAGAATTCATTCTGTAACCAAGCTAATTCTCCCAAGAAATTTTAGTAGTAATCTTACTCAAAAATATGCCAAAAGCATGGGAGAATAGCAAGGGGGGACTTACATGATAAGGAGAGAGGAAACACTGAATAAGCAGTGCAACTTCAAAGCAAGAATGACAACAACAGGCCCATGCCTCAAAAATAGGCAACTTAACATAATTTTATAACAAAATTTTAAGTTACAGCCCTGATTATTTTCTGTCACTCCTTTTTCCTCTCCTCCTTCTCTATCCTCCTTAGAATCACCATTTCTCCAATATTTATGTGTCTGCCATCATTTAAACTGAGATTTACAAGCACAAAGATCAGTGAGATGTTAACTGATGAAGGGCCAAACAAAGAATAATGATTGGCGCCAATTTCAGAACGTCCTTGACACTGCGCATGCGCAGTTGGGGCAAAGTATGGAGGTCCTTTAGGACATGATTTCTTTTGGTTTTAGATGCAAATTTTGGGAACTGGGGGGCAAAATTTGTGTTTGGCCCTAGATTTTCAAGAGTTAGCACCAGCTAAGTCTGGGTCATTCGTACAGTATAAAAATATAATGTTTTCAGGTCCACACGAATGAGATAATTCACGATATTCACTAAAATGGCAGAGATTTTCTTTTTTTATTATATGCAAAGTGACATTTTACTGCACAATATTCAACCCAATTCGACTGCAAACACTTAAGAATTGAATGCAATTTTTATAATCTTTATTGGAGTATGAACGTGTGGGAATGGGTACAAATTATGTATGAATCCCAAATTGCATTCAATTCTTATAATTACATTCTTCCGTAACTGTTTAAACTACTTTTTACCAAACAACAAGGCAGAAAGACAAAATAAAACATGTACGAACAAACAAGGCAAAAAAACACCCTCACACAAAAGACAAAGCGCACAACTTTGAGTTGAGCACCGGTTTTCGGCATTGACCCAAATTTTTCAAATTGCCATCTTTCGCAACGAAACTTGGAATGTTCAAAACAATTTATTTAACATTACAGTAAACTATAATCACTGATCACTGCGAGAGGGCCTAAAAGTTATAAACCCGCCCAAACACCGCCCGAATTACATTCTGTCAAATGCGCTCTACCATAGATGCGGGTCAAAGTTCGACCAAATGTATTCATTGGAAAATGAATTACATTTGGTCATGACGTTTTCATCCAGCTGACCAATGGGAATTGAGTATTTGGACCCAAAATGTATAACTACATTAACCATGTAATTATATACATTTTAAAACAATAACAAAGATCAGCAGATTGTTCTTTGAAGCCTGTACTAGACAAATCACTCAAACATAAAAAAATAGTCCCACTTTCCCACGATAATTCAACCAACTAATTGTTCAACTCACAGATGAAATGTAATAATTATAATACTACAAATGAGAATATTCTCATATTTTTCATTAATTTTAATTTTTAGAACATTTTAAATGTCAATTTACAAGGAATTTGGAATTGAGTGCGCAGACTCATAAAAAAACAACTTCCTGAGCAAATCGATCAACAGGGTTTTGGGGAAAAGTTACTCAGTTCAAGGCTCAATATCACTCTCAGAATCACTCCCAATACACTTAATTACTTTACTTTAATATTTTATTATTATTAGACCTAAAATAGTCAAAAATCTGTTTCTCCGGTCCTGTTGGCTGCCAAATGCTCTCTTTTTATAACCAATGCAAAGTTAAAAATATAAAATTTAAATGGTTTATGTCTGATATTTTACCTAAGTTAATAAAATTGATAAATTTGTCCCTTGAGTGCAACAAGGCTTTACAATGCTTTAGCAGTGTAAAGCCTTCTTGCACTCAAGGGATGAAATACACCACACATATCTATTCTGTAGATTAAGAGGCCTAAAACATAAAACAAACCAAGAATATGAACTTTTGATGGCAAAGAAATAATTACAATAAACAACTGTGCCATGAGCGCATGATACGCCCGTTATTAATTACAAGAGGAAAGCGCACAATATGAGTATACATGTGTACTTGTCAGGGTTTTTTTATATTCTTGTACAATAATCACAACCATCAACATACTGACGAATAAAGTCCCATAACTCTGGAATGACATTATCAGACAGCGACACAAATAGAAAGGAGAGTCCTTCCATCAACATATACTTGCCACCAAAAAATCATAAAAATTGCTCAAAGTCCGACATGTGGAAAACTGCCTATATTTTGACGAATAAAGTCTCATAAATCTGGAATGACAAATCGGACAGTGACACAAATCGAAAGGGAGATTCCTTCTACCAACATATACTTGCCACCAAAAAATCATGAAAATTGCTCAAAGCATTTTCAAGTTATTGTCCGACATGTGGAAAATTGCCTATATTTTGACGAATAAAGTCCCTTAACTCTGGAATGACAAATCGGACAGCGACAGAAATTGAAAGGGAGATTCCTTCTATCAACATATACTTTCCACCAAAAAATCACAAAAATTGCTAGAAGCATTTTCGAGTTATTGTACGACATGTGGACGGACGGACAGCGGATTACCATAATAGGACCATTTTTTCAAAGCGGGCGTATAAAAATGAAAAATAAAATAAAAAAAACATCCACCCACATGCAATTTTCCATAAAAATGGCCCGAGAAACAGATCTACTTGTATTTGATTGATTTTTATTTAGCAGTATACAAGTACAAATGCAAATAGTAGTACAGTAATGTTAATCAAAATATTTTGGCACGAAAGAAAGATATTTGGCTTCAGTACTACCTTCATGTTCAACATGGCGTGTTAGTAGTATACCGCAGGGAGTCAACATAGCCAGATTGGCTGTCTTCCTGTTGTCTCCCACGATTACGTTATGCAACGTTTTAAACCAGACTGTCAGATAGTATTTCGTGGCCTTATACATCTAATTTTTCACAGTCACAGAATCACCAGAATGGCTTGGAATATAGTATGAACTTCTGGTACTGACAGTAAAGTCGGCACTGAATCACTTGTAACAGTATATGACAGCAAAGTCAGCACTGAATCACTTGTAACAGTATCTAAGGCAAAGTGAAACACCAAAGCATGACATCATTTAGGAAGCCACTGAGGGATATTCATCAGTATCCATCAAGTCGATGGATAAGGAAAAATATCTATTAGATAATTTGTGATAATTCACAGGCTAGCACAGGCCTCGACAATTCAGACGTACCATTCCCCTAGAGGTTATATGCAAACAAAAATTAAGGCGAACGGACTATAGGTTAACCAAAAGGATCCATTGGTTAACCAACTTTTTTACGATCGGCATATTAGATGCCTGAAGAGAAAGTAGTACACATACAAATATTAAATTTGTGCTTATTATTCAGCTGTAAGCATAGTCCAAACATGGCCTGAAAGTCTGTAATATAATTTTTTGGTTTGGTACGTCCTTGAAAGGACGTACCAAACTAAAAAAATTATATTGCAGACTTTCAGGCCTTGTTTGGAATACTGTAAGCATAATTAGAAACACGATGTTACAGTTTACGGAAATTGAAATGCACTGCAGCCTGATGTATGATGAGACCACTGTCAAATAAATTCTGGACCTATTCACCACTATATGCTGCCAATAGAAGAGGCACAACTCTATATTTCTAGTTGCGTATTTCTGTTTCGTTGATATTTTTATCGTCAGAAGTCATCACATGTTGCCAACAGAAGGGGCATAACTTTACATTTCCCTCCCAAACCCTCCCACCAGCTCAGGCCTATGGCTTTTGGGATATGTCTGTGGCATAATATTGTGTTTGGATTTTTGGTTAACCAACAGGTTAATGAAACAAATTTACTTAACCTTCAGAATAGGTTAATGAACAACTAAATGGGTAACCTGTTAATGGGTTAATAAAAATATGGAATTGTCAAGGCCTGCTAGCATATAATAAAGGATTGAATTCAACATTCTATTCAAAGTATGATTAAAATCCTTACCTTATTTCCACTGTCATACATAGCATATAAACATAGCCTATGAAAGTGATGACTACATTTCTGAAGGGAGATAACAACACTGTCATCACCAGACCCATAACCAGATGCTTCATTTAGTTTATCACAGCAAATACAACAATCCTGGAAAAAATGAAACAGTAGTTTTTACATATTTATCTTACAATAATGCATTGAAAAATAATTACCTGAATACATCATGTATCAGGTGCTTCAGGTACAAATTCTGTATCTTGCAACTGTAGGATACAAGCAAGTGCTTAGATTAAATTTGTTCCTGTTATTATCTATAGAACATTAGAAGCTTTTGAAAGGCATTTGCAAAAGACCATATATGTGTTTTATATATAAAAGGGGGAAAAACACTTCTCAAAAGCATTATTATTAAATTATGAAACATTGCTTTTGTGTTTCTGCATCTGAATTCCTGGAAGCATTCAAGTGGATACCACAGCAGTTACAGTGCACGGTCTTTTCAAAAGGAAGTAATAAAATCTGAGCATAGCATTTTGGGGGGGTTAAACACTTTAGTTTATCCCAAATTCACACCTCAGGTGTCCTCAAATTAGAGAAGGTGTGAAGTCATCAAGAATGAAATATAGACACTCTGTGCCTTTTCTGCATTTTTGAATAACTTCCATCATAATATGACCATAGAAACACCAAGAAAGGCATGACAATAAAACATAACAGGATAAAACTGTTATTTCTGGTTTTAAGGTCCCCAAATTAGGGTAAAAGGGGATCCCCAAAATAAAAAAATTTAAAGGCCTGGATACACTATGGGAAATGTTAATGAGAGCCTACTTCAATGGGGTATCAAAATACAGCATCAATTGGCTAAAGCAAAATTACACAAAAATACTCTTACAGTGGAACCCTGTTAATTGAATAGCCACTTTGTCAATGAAAATTATTTAATTAACAGGAGTATTCAATTATCAGGAATTTTGTTACTTTCCTGTATTCTAGAGATAAACTTAGCATTTATTCTATTATATCTTGTTTGACAGAGCTCCATGAGCTCTGTCAAACAAGACATAATAGATTAAATGCCTCTATTGGATGTACTGAGACCAAATAGGTCTATAAACAAAGGAAAACTGAGGAGAGCCTAGGTAATTTCTTGACTGGTTACAAGATTTTTTACTCTATAACCTATATTCAATTGACCGGACAAATTTGTACTGGAGGTATGGTAAATGGCTTTGTGTTGGGAAATTATATTCAATTAACAGGGATATACAATTAAGAGATATCCAATTAAGTGGGCTCCACTGTATAATATTTCTTTACTGGCGTTCAAGGTCACTTTCAGCATCCATGGGTGTATCATGACTGCAACACAAATATAAAGCCAAATTTACAGTCTTTGTACCTACTAGTATGCAGAACAGTTTAGAGGACTTCCATGCCAGTCATTGGTTATTACCAATCAGTAAAAAAGAATGTTTGCCACTGTTAACAAGCACTGATCCACTTCCCCAAGTTCCCACATTATAAGTGATTGTGATGAATTGATGGTAACATGGTCTGAGGTTTGCGGCTCGGAGCTTATGCTCAACTGAAACGCGAAGCATCTCGGTTGAACATACACTCCGAGCCGCAAACGTCAGACCATGTTACCGTCAATTCATCACAATAACGAATATGCTCCAATAGACACTACCCATTAGCCCAAAACCTACATCATGAAACACGAGAGGCTTATTTAATAAACTTGTGATTGTTAAAAGTTGCCTTGTTGAGTAACCTCTCATGTATCCACGACAGCACTGGATAAATAATCAATAAACCAGATAAAATCAATCCATCTTAGTTCAAATCGTAAATCATTTGTAATTTAAACAACACTTCATTTGGAACACCGTCTGCTGAACACGTGATACATCCAGAAAAATGAAGCGGCTCGCTGGTCACTCTGTTGATGAAGTAGTTACGAATGGGCAACGGCATTTCAAATATTTTGTGTTGTGTGACAGACGGTAACATTTGCCACTTGAGCTGTAAACATAGAATATACTAAGCGAGCTCTCGTCCAATCAGAGGAGGAGGATTTTAGTCTTATTGGAAAATAGCAGTCTGTTCTAATCAAGCCAGGAAATAAGTAGACGGTCATCTGCAGAATGAGGTCCACAGAAGATGAATTTGGTGATGCTACCCTGTGCAGCAGGGTAGCATTACTACATTTTCCCTCTCTGAACCTCAATCAGAATCAAGGTCTAATTCCTAAACAGAAAGAGAATCAATCGGAGGTTTTAGCCCACTGGGATAGCATCAGCAAATTCACCTTCTGGGGACCTCATTCTGCAAATGACAGATTGTTTATTTCCAGGCTTAGTTCTTATTTAGAAAGATCTTGGCATAAAGATTTTTCATAAACATGCAACATACTTCTCTATTATATAACATACCTCATCGGCTGGAGGATTTTCAATCACTTGGATATATCTTTTCAGCACACCATCTGCTGATTTTACTGCAAAAGAAAATATCAAAGAAATAATGAGTGATAGGCTGATAGCTATTTCTGTGCTAATTTTAGGATAAGGATGAATGTTCCTGAAATTTGGAGTCAGTCATACTGATGAAAATGAAAGTGCCAATGACACTGTACCTCAACTTGTGTAAGACATGTACATGTATAGTATGTGACACAGCAATGACACACATCTAGGTAATGGCCCGATAACAAAGGTACATGTAAAGTATTGTAAAGGTCTGTACATAAATGCTGACCATAGCCTGTAGCAAATGTATAGGTAAAGTATTGTAAAGGTGGGCGACAGTTAGATGCTGAACTAGAAAAGAAATCTCCATGGGGTTAATTTTACAATGGGGATTCTTGTATGGTGCATCATAAGCCAAATGTTAACAACTGTTTTAGCCTGTTTGATTCAAACCCTTCTACGGTTGATTTCTACTAATTGATAAATATTTGTCCATTCCTTCTTAAAATATAGGTATTTGAATTTTTTATCTTTAGCTCATAGGGTTCCCACGGGTGAGGAGGTTTTATTTTTCTCATTGGAAACAGAAAACTGGGTTGTGCTAATAATGTTTACCCTCCCCAAACAACATCAAATATTAACACAGCCGAGCCCAAAAGCACTCGTTACCGTCCCATAATGATAAACGTAGTCCTAGTTCTGTACAAAAAACTGATTGCCCCTAATTTTGGTATAAAATGGCTGCTGACAGCCATCTTGAATTTCAGACCACACCCAATTTATTTATTTATTGATGTTTAAGGCCATGTTTATGCACAATGGCTAATCATGACCGTGACAGTTTTACGGGTGGAGGAAGCCGGAGTACCCGGAGAGAACCACCGAGCAACGACGAGCAGCTGCCAGCTCCCCAACATCGTAACTCCGCACTGCAGCACAGGCAGGGTTAGATTGGTTGAAGACATGCGTACCATCGACGTGCAGTACGCCTTAGTACACGGCGTCATCGTGACCCCACATGGGCAATGGGGGTGAAGTGTCTTGCCCAAGGACACAACGCGGTTGCCGCAGGTGGGATTCAAACCGAGGACCTCTTGGCTTGCAGCCTGCACTTCTACCTACTGATCCACCGCGCCCCCGACTGCACCCCAAAACACTTGTTCTCATCCCAAGGTGATAACAAACGTACCCAAGAAGATGCGTGAAGATCAGTTCATAAATACAGCCTCTAGCCCGAGCCGTATTGACATGTGCACTTACTGTGTATGAGTGGCGCTGAATAAATCAAAGTTCATCTAATTTGCATAATTTCTGCATTATATGTAATGAATTCCATGTTACTAAACATTCATACAAAAATTTATTCAAATCAGAACTTTCATACAGAAGTCCTATACAAAAAACTGATTGCACTAATTTCAGTACAAAATGGCTGCCGGCAGCCATCTTGAATTTTGGAATGCACCCAAAAACACTTGTTCTTGTTCAAAGGTGATAACAAAGGTACCCAAGAAGTTTCGTGAAGATCGGTTCATAAATACAGCCCCTAGCCCGAGCCGTATTGACATATGTACTTATAAGTAGCACCGAATAAATCAAAGTTCACCTAATTTGCATAATTTCTGCACGAGAAAAAAAAACATATTATATGTTATGTATTCCATGTTACTAAACATTCATACAAGCAAATCAGAATTTTCATACAGAAGTTCTGTTAAAAAAACTGATTGCGCTAATTTCGGTACAAAATGGCTTCTGATGGCCATCTTGAATTTCGAACTGCACCCAAAAACACTTGTTCTTGTCCCACAGTGATAACAAAGGTACCCAAGAAGTTTCGTAAAGATTGGTACATAAATACAGCCTCTAGCCCGAGCCATATTGAATTGCTGATGGACAGAGAGGCCATGGCATAAGCTCAAATTTGAGTACGTCAAAGTTGAGCTAAAAATCAAAGTGTCAACGACACTGTAGCTTAACTTGACTGTGTGTAGTGCTTGATGAAAAGGATAATGTTCAATGTTTATGAAAGGATTATGAAATAAGATAAGAATTGTGACAGTTGAGAATATATTTAATTTCTGTTCCCTGTATGCTGTTTTCAAGAAGAGTAATTTGAGGTATAGTCTGTACTAAAGAACTGAGGCCTGGGTTCATGTGGTCCTCACAGTTAATGTATGTCAACCAAAGTTACGAAGTTACAGTAAAACCATTCCAAAACGAGTCATCCTACCAAGTTATAAAGAAATCCCTTCAGAAATATGCCCCACAGACTTTGCTAAAGGAATCTAGGTCACGTGCCAGTCAGGCTGGCATGGTTGACTGATCGTGACCAAAATAGGACAGTCTCATCTAGATATCAAACCGAGTTATCCTACCAAGTTACAAGGAAATCCCTTCATAAAAACAACCAGTAGACAGTGCTAAAGGAATCTAGGTCACATTACCAGGCGGTGGTAATGGCTGACTGATCGTGATCAAAATTGGACAGTCTCATTTAGACATCACACCGAGTTATCCTTCCAAGTTACAATGAAATCGCTTCATAAATATGAACTGTAGACTGTGCTAAACAAATCTTGGCCACGTGCCTGTGCGATGATCATGGATGACCGATCATGGCCTAAATAGGACACTCTCATCTACACATTATACCGAGTCATCCTACCAATTTACAATGAAATCCCTTCGTAAATGCAACCTGTAGACTGTACTAAAGAAATCTAGGTAATGTGCCCCTGCAGCCGTCACGACTGACTGAACCCGACCAAAATAGGACGTTCTCATCTAGAGATTATACGGAATCATCCTACCAAGTTACAATGAAATCCCTTCATATATGCAACCTGTAGACTGTGCTAAAGAAATCTAGGTAATGTGTCCGACCAAAATAGGATGTTCTCATCAAGAGATTATACAGAATCATCCTCCCAAGTTACAATGAAATCCATTCATAAATACGACTTGTAGACTGTGCAAAAGGTTTTGGGGTTTCAGGCCACACAGCCATCACGGTTGACAAATTGCAACCAAAAGGGGGCATTCTCATTTAGACATGTCCTCAAACCTGCATATGAATTTTTCTGATGATCTGACAGGAACTACAGGGTGTAGCCTGTGCTAAAGTAAATGTGAACAGACTCACAGACTTCCGCACACGTGATTATGGCTGCACAGTATTCAAATTTCAATACCGGTATCGGTACTGAAAAAAATTGCGACATCGACGCCGTAGCTGCGACGGGTGGTGCAATCTCAAAAAATTCTAAGTTCATCAAGGGCCATAACTCCAAGAAAAATATTTGGAACAACACATGCATTGAACAGTGGCTAGACATCAATAAGATACACTTACATGCCAAATATAAAGTCATTCCATCAAGTATTTCAAAAGTTATTGAGTTTTGAAACTTGTTGGTCACAGACAGACCGACCGACAGACCGGCCGACGTTCCAAAACTCCAAGAAAAATATTTGGAACAACACATGCATTGAACAGTGCCTAGACATCGATAGGATACACTTACATGCCAAATATAAAGTCATTCCATCAAGTATTTCAAAAGTTATTGAGTTTTGAAACTCGTTGGTCACAGACCGACCAACAGACAGACCGACAGACAGACCAACAGACAGACCGACATTGCCACTTATAGAGTTGCTAGTCGCTGCTAAAAATACCACAGTATACCAGTGCACTGTTGACTAGTTCAGAATCTGAATGTAGTTAGCAGTACATTGACTGATATAGATGACTACATGCAGATTGCTGAACTAATTAACAAATTATACAGGGGCAAAATTTTGATGTGAAACCACAAATCGACTCACGTAAAGATTCGCCCATATCTCTGAGTACGCGAATCTTAGTAGATTCGCTTAAAAAAACTGGAGGCTCTAAAGAGCCTGAAATCGCTCACCTGAAGCTACATATAAAAAACGTGATTTCCCATAGGCTTTCCATGGTAATAATGAGCTGCAATTGTGGCCATGTTTGGAACATTACATCAACATTACATGACGATCATTGGTAGAAGGTGTTCCAGTCGACAATCATGAGAAGTTTCAAAACATTTGACTTTGTACTTTCAGAGGGGAAGATTTTTGCAAAATCTATCAATCAGAATCAGAGAATGTCTCTGGTGGCCATATTTTCCAACCAACGGGAACAAAAAGAGGATCGTTTGTAGAGGGCCTCCTATAGACCATTCCTGCAAAGTCTGGTTCACGTCGGCTCAGTAGTTCCAAAGAAGATGAAAATGTGATTTGCCATAGGGTTTCTATAGTAACTATAAGCCACAATTACAGCCATGTTTGCAACTTGATCAAAATTAAATGAGGATCGTTGGTAGAGGGTGTCTCAGTCATCAACCATGCAAAATTTTCAAAACATGTGGCCCTGTGATTTCAGAGAAGATTTTTCAAAATCCTCCAATCAGAATCAAAAAATGCTTCTGGCAGCAATGTTTTTCGATGCACAGTAACAAAAATGAGAAGCATTTGTAGAAGACCTCCTATAGACTATCCCTTCCAGGTTTGGTTCACATCGGCTCAGTAGTTCCGAAGAAGAAGATGAAGATGTGATTTCCCATAGGGTTTCTATATTAACTATAAGCAGCAATTGCAGCCATGTTTACAACTTGATCAACATTAAATGAGGATCATTGGTAGAGGGGGTCTCAGTCATCAACCATGCAAAGTTTCAAAACATTTGGCCCTGTGGTTTCAGAGATTTTTCAAAATCTACCAATCGGAATCAAAGAATGCCTCTTGTGTCCATGTTTTCAAACCCATGGGAACAAAATGATGATCGTTTGTAGAGGACCTCCCATAGACTATCCCTGCCAGGTTTGGTTCATGTCGGCTCAGTAGTTCCAGAGAAGATGAAAATGTGATTTCTCATAGTGTTTCTATAGTAACTGTAAGCTGCAATTGCAGCTATGTTTGTGACCCGATCAACATTAAATGAGGATCATTGGTAGAAAGGGTCCAAGTCATTATTTACGTGAAGTTTCAAAACATTTGGCCTGGCAGTTTCAGGGGAGAAGATTTTTGAAAATCCACCAACCAGAATCAAAGAATGCCTCAGGAAGACATGTTTTTCATCCGACGGGAACAAAATTAGGATCCTTTGTAGAGGACCTCCCATAGACCATTCCTGCCAAGTTTGGTTCACACCGGCTCAGCGGTTACAGAGAAGAAGATGAAAATGTGAAAAGTTTATGGACGCCAAGTGATGAAAAGCTCACATGGCCTTTTAGGCCAGGTGAGCGAAAAATACAGTTTTTGATTGTGGAACACTTGTTACTTTCTGCGTTATGGCTATTTCAAGACCACAATACATGTATAAAGTCAAGTTTCTTCAGCCGGTGTATAAGTCGCACTTTTTCCTTAAAAAATGGTACTCAAATTAAGGGTGCATCTTACATATCAGTAGGACAGATTATCCAATTTTGAGGTGAAAAACTTGGATGGTGTTCTGGGCGGCCGAGTTCATAAACAGTTGACAACAAAGTTATATTTTGGATGATTAACAATTGAATAAAACTGACTGTACTTACTACTTTATGTTCAGCTGAAACCAAAATCTTTAATAATGCATTTTTTTACAAACATGCACAGCTTTATTTTATTTTGATTTAAAATCACATCACAGAGACAGCTCAGACATGAGGGAAAACAATTAAGTGCCATGACTTTTTTGTTAAAAAAAAATATCCCACAATTCGTCACTGTAGTGTTTATTTTTCCTTTGTTCATGAATATTAATTAACACAGCTGTTCATGGAGTGTTTGAACTTCACACCCAGCATTTTCATCTTCGTTGTTTTGTTCTTCTTATGTATTTCAAGCGTTGACAGATATGGTCGCTGGTATGTTTGTGTTAGTGGCCAATATTAATCTCTGAATGAATTATTATTGTGCAGGCAAGGGGGGTGGGTGGGGGTTCCATGTCCAAAAACTGAGTGGGGGGATTAGTTTTGATCCTTGTTTTGTGTCTGGGGGATTTATTCCACCTTCAAACTTCGACTGGGGTGAATAGTTCCAAGTCTGTAATTCGACTGGGGGAGAATAATTCCACTTATACAGTTTTGGACTGGGGGGATTAGTTCCTGGGGGGATTAATTCCGTATACCTATTAACCCTCTCCTTTGAGTCTCCCACTAACCACATGTCCTTCATTCTCCCATCCCACTTCCCCATTATACTCCCAGTGAATCTCATTCTTTTAGACTGGTATTTTGGGCATTCTAGAAGAAAGTGTTCCAGGGTCTCCGCCACGCCCAACAAATTACACATCTGGCACTCCTTTTCACTGTTTTTCTTAATTTTTCCCCTCAGCTCCAGAAACCGCGACCTCAGCTTGAACAACAGTGACCCCCCAAAGGTGCCATCAAGGCACTCTTCAAAACCAGGCTTCTCTTTCTCACGCAGACCACACAAAGACCTCTTTGATTTGACCCCCTCTCGCCAATTACGGTTACAATCCTCCATGCCCCTTTCTCTGACGATTTTTTTATTCTGGTTGGTCTCAATGTCTAGGTCCGAGATCTCCAATGAGTAGTTCTCTACTAGCTCCCTCACTTGGACCATCCACCCCGTCTTGATATTTAAGTTGAAAATTCTCAGGAACATTACTTTACACCATCGGCTGTCAGGGAGATTTACCAAATAATCAAGGTAACCGAGTTTCAATAGGTCTATTATCCTGTCCTTGATCTTCATCCACCCAAGCTCACCCCTGATTGCTTCTAGCACTGCGGCATTACTCGACCCCGTTATCCATCGTCCTGCATCGTTCTGCAGGATTTCCGAGCTTTTTACAGCCATCTGGTTTAGGGGTACCACTTCCGTACCGTATGTTATACTTGGCAGACCCACCATTTCCCAAATGTTTTTCCCATGAAAACCTTATTGAAACTGTTTCTCCCTATAAGTTTCATTTGGTTAAGGATTCGCTTCCCCTTTAGAATCAATTTATTTGTGTGGTTTCGGTAGATGCCTCTTCCTGTGATGTTTATATTTACCCCCTTCGGCGCGTGGTTAATACACTTCACCACGAGTGGTGAACATTTGGTGCACCATGGTCGTCAGATTATTAAGAGTCACTATTATTTTTTTCTCAATTTTACTGAACAGCAGATGTACAAATGTGTGAATTTGTTTTTGTTTAAATGAGCATCGGTGGGTGGTACTTCCACTGTCAGTTTTATTACCGAAACGAAATAGAAAAAGAAACATGGCCTTTTTCATTTTAATAACATAATAACATACTGTTTTGAGTTATGGATGCTTTATTAACATGAGACAATGCATGTTTGTTATTTTTTTGCATCTTATGAGGTAAACCCATTTAAAAACGTAATAAATAACTGCCACTTTCATTTCACTCTTCGCGAGGCGACGAGCGATAAATTTAGAAAAGTTCGCATTCAGGTCGACGTCACCAAGGGTCAACTTGGATGTAGTTCTACTGTAGGTATAAATTTCAACTAATGAAATCCCATTGCTGGCGTGTTCACCACGGTTGGTGTGTAAAGCTAAAATTTATGTCATAGGCTTTTCATATATAGCAGAATAGATAACCATGGTATAAATACAGATTACTACAACAGTCAATTGATCTGGCCGATCTCATCTCATCAACGAGACGGAATACAACGACACAGATCAATTGACTATTGTATTAATTTGTTTATTATATGACGATTAGGCCTAAAAAACCAAAAAATCTGTTTCTCAGGCCCTCCCACATGGTCCTTTTGGCTGCCGCATGCTCTCTTTTTATGACCAATTTAAACTTGAAAAAAAATACAAATTAAATGGTTTATGTCTGATATTTTACCCAAGTTAAAAAAATTGATGAATTTGACCCTTGAGTGCAAGAAGGCTTTGCAATGCTTTAGCATTGCAAAGCCTTCTTGCACTCAAGGGATGAAATACACCACCACCCATGCTATTCTGTAGGTTATGAGGCCTAAAACATAAACCAAGAGCAAAGAAGAAATTACTGAAATAAAAAATAAAATAAAAAACCGGTCGCCCGCATGCAATTTCACAAATAATGGCCTGAGAAACAGAAGATCTACTTTGTGTGGCCTTAGTATTTTAAACTGATCACAGCACTGAATGAAAGTATCAATGACACTGTAGTTCAACTTGTTTAAGACATGTACATGTATAGTATGTGACACAGCAATGACAAACATCTAGGTAATGACCTGATAACAAAGGTACATATAAAGTATTGTAACGGTCTGTACATAAATGCTGATGGTAGCCTGTAACAAATGTATAGACAAGAGGCCCCAGGGGGCCTAAGGGCGCTCACCTGACATGGTAGCCTAAATATCAACCCAGAGAATTGATTTCCACAAGTTGCATCTGCTCCTCCTAAGAAAAGCTGAAACCAAATATCCAAATATTCTGACCAGTGGATCTAAAAAAAGATTTTTAAAGAATATTCCTCATATTGAACTAAGTCATAATTCGGGCTCCCACAGGGAGCCCATATATGAACCCAGGGACTTGGCTTTAACAAACCTGAATCTCACACCCCTAAGGATTCTGCACACCAAATATCAAAACATTCCAACTGCTGGATCTGAAGAAGAAGATTTTTAAAGAAAATTCCTCATTTTGAACCAAGTTACAATTCGAGCTCCCACAAGAAGCCCAAATATGGACCTAGGGACATGGCTTGAACAAACTTGAATCTTACCCCCCTAAAGATGCTGCATAAAAAATATCAAAAGCATTTATCTGCTGGATCTGAAGAAGATTTTTAAAGAAAATTCCTCATTTTGATCTAAGTTGTCATTCAGGCTCCCATAGTGAGCCCAAATATGAACCAAGGGACTTGGCTTGAACAAACAAAGAAGAAGATTTTTAAAAAAAAATCCTCATACTGACTAAGTTATAATTTGGGCTCCTACAGGGAGCCCAAATATGGACCCATGGACTTTAACACACTTGCATCGCCCCCCCCCCCCCCCCCCCCCCCCCCAAGGATGCTACTCACCACATATCAAACCATTCCGACTGCTAGATCTGAAGAAGATTTTTTAAGAAAATTCCTCATTTCGGACAAAGTTACAATTCAAGCTCCCACAGTGAGCCCAAATATGGACCTAGGGACATGGCTTGAACAAACTTGAATCTCACCCCCCTAAGGATGCTGCATACCAAATTTGAAGAAATTTGCCTGAAATGCACTAAGTTCAAATCTGGGCTCCTATACTGAGCCCAAATATAAACCCAGGGGGCCGATTTGGACAAACTTGAATCAGATCCACCCCACAATGTTGCATACCAAATATCACAATATTCTGCCTGCTGGATCTGGAGAAGATTTTTGAAGAAATTTGCCTGAAATGCACTAAGTTCGAATTTGGGCTTCTATAGTGAGCCCAAATTTGAATCCAGGTGGCCGATTTGAACAAACTGGAATCAGATCCACCCCACAATGTTGCATACCAAATATCAAAAGATTCTGCCTGCTGGATCTGGAGAAGAAGATTTTTTAAGAAATTTGCCTGAAAAGCACTAAGTTCAAATTTGGGCTCCTATACTGAGCCCAAATATAAACCCAGGGAGCCGATTTGAACAAACTTGAATCAGATCCACCCCACAATGTTGCATACCCAATATCAAAAGATTCTGCCTGCTGGATCTTGAGAAGAAGATTTTCAAAGAAATTTGCCTGAAATGCACTAAGTTGAAATTTGGGCTCCTATACTGAGCCCAAATATAAACCCGAGGGGCCGATTTGAACAAACTTGAATCAGATCCACCCCACAATGTTGCATACCAAATATCAAAAGATTCTGCCTGCTGGATCTGGAGAAGAAGATTTTTTAATGTTTTTCCCATTGCCTACAGTGTTAAAAAGTGCTGACTCAGCACTTTTTCAAAGTCCCGAAACTGTACTCTATGATAAAACCGATGGCAATTTTTTTTTACCAATTCTTTCTGTTGGTCCTAAGAAAGCTTCACACCAAATAAAAATTCTCGGTGCCGTGCAGTTTTGGAAATATGGGCGTTTTAATTTTTTTCTATTTTTAGCTCCTGCGGTTCCCATGGGGCTACGGGAAAAAAAAAATCCAGCATAAATTAGGTACTTATGACCCAATAAGCCCTCACATAAAATTTTGTTCAAATCAGCCTCTCGGTTTGGAAAATAGAAATTTTGGGCGGGGCCAAAAATTTTGCCCCTCCCATAACGACGCCAAGTATAGCCCCACAAACTTCTCTTGAACAAATCTGAGTCTACACCTCAAAAGGAAGCTGCACACCAAATATCAAGTCTCTGCTACTGCTGGTTCATGAGAAGAAGATTTTTTAAGATTTCAGCACACTTTTTGGGTGTGGCCCTACCCACGGGCGAGGCAACTTGATTTGAACAAAATCAAATTGCGATGTCATAACAAACTATTATCTCAAATATCAATTAAATTGGTTCAGCGGTTTGGGAGGAGAAGACGCAAACACCATGTTCACGGACGACGACGGACGACGGATGACGGACGGTGAGTGATCACTATAGCTCTCCTGACTGAAAGTCAGGTGAGCTAATAAAGTATTGAAAAGGTGGGCGACAGTTAGAAGCTAAACTAGAAAAGAAATCTTTGAGTCCCAGAGTGGATCTGACTGAACCCAAAAATATTTGTTCTCATAGCACAGTGATAACAAAGGCATCCAAAAACACTTGTTCCTGCTGTCCCAAGGTGATAACAAAGGTACCCAAGAAGTTTCGTGAAGATCGGTTCATAAATACAGACAAGTTGTATTGATGTGTGCGCCTACTGTGTATACGTAGCACTGAATAAATCAAAGTTCATCTAATTTGCAAAATTTCTGCACGAGAAAAAAAACCTGTATTATATGTGATGTATTCAATGTTACTAAACATTCATACAAAAATTTATTCAAATCAGAACTTTCAAACAGAAGTTCTGTACAAAAAACTGATTGCATTAATTTTGGTACAAAATGGCTGCTGGCGACCAACTTGAATTTCGGACCGCACCCAAAACACTCGTTCTCGTCCTACGGTGATAACAAAGGTACCCAAGAAGTTTCGTAAAGCTTGGTTCATAAATACGGCCTCTAGCCTGAGCCGTATAGAAGTTGTGTACAAAAAACTGATTGGACCTAATTTCGGTACAAAATGGCCACTAGCAGCCATCTTGAATTTTGGACCACACCCAGAAACACTCGTTCTCGTCCCAAGGTGATAACAAAGGTACTCAAGAAGTTTCGTGAAGATCGGTTCATAAATACAGCCTCTAGCCCGAGCCGCATTGACATGTGCACTTACAGAAATTTATTCAAATCAGAACCTTCATATAAAAGAAGTTCTGTACCAAAAACTGATTGCACCCAATTTTGGTACAAAATGGCAACCAGCAGCCATCTTGAATTTTGGACCGCACCCAAAAACACTCGTTCTTGTCCCAAGGTGATAACAAAGGTACCCAAGAAGTTTAGTGAAGATTGGTTCATAAATACAGCCTCCAGTCCTAGCCATATTGACATGTGCACTTACAGTGTATAAGTAGCATTGAATAAATCAAAGTTCATCTAATTTGCATAATTTCTACACGAGAAAAAAAACCTGTATTATATGTGATGTATTCCATGTTACTAAACATTCAGGCAAAAATTTATTCGAATCAGAACTTTCATACATAAGTTCTGTACAAAAAACTGATTGCACTAACTAAAGTATAAAATGGCTGCTGGTGGCCATCTTGAATTTCGGACCGCACCCCAAAACACTCGTTCTTGTCCCACGGCAATAACAAAGGTACTCAAGAAGTTTCGTAAAGATCGATTCATAAATACGGCCTCTAGCCCGAGCCGTATTGAATTGTTGACTGACAGATGGACAACAGACAGACGGACGACGGGCCATGGCATAACCTCAAATTTGACTTAATTCAAAGTTGAGCTAAAAATGAAATACAAGAATTATATTAGCCAAATAACCATTAACAATTTATGGAATTGGGGAATCCCAAACGCGTAGTGATATCAGACATTCGTTTCGAACATGAAACTTGAAAATCAAAACAATGGAGGCAAGACTTGAATTTCAATCGGAATCGCTTTCGATAACACAGATTCTCCTGCGTTTTGTTGGATTCATATCTTGAAAATAGTTGTTAATAATTATTTTGCAATTGTTCAGCACGGCCTCTTCAAATAGACCTCGACTGGAATGTTTGTCAACAGACTTTAATGAGGAGATGCAATCTATATTTGTCACTTCGTAATGGGGACATACAAGGTCAACAAAAAAATTGAGTACATGCAATGTCAACAAAAAAATTGAGTACGTTCAGTTTACCAAAATATTGTAACCGATTGTCATTTCTCTTTCAATCGCATGTCGTGAAAATCGCAAACTGTGCAATTGCTTTTAATGAGTTATGTAACTAGTCATAGAAAAGCAATGTTTTCTCATATGGTGTTAATAAATGACTCATGACTGAACGCATGCATTACGGAATTCCCTGCTGTATTTGTGGAATTTACCGATTTATTTATAGGTCAACAGTAGACATAATCCATTCAAGTGCGCCTCGTTTGAGACAGGCATGATAATTATCTGGAAAACTTTACACTCTTGTTGGGATTTGATGGGCAAACTACAGTGGTATTGAGGGGCTATTTGTGGTAGTCATATACTACTCAAAGTTTGCTAAGCACCAAGTACATCCAACTACCTGTTTTACGTTTTAGTTGAAATATTGTAATGAAAAGTGTATATATTTTTTATTCAATTATATCTTTAATGATTTAAGTACAGAAATTAAGATTTTATTTGTGTTTGACATTATTTTTTAGCTTTTGAATACGATAACCATCGAAAATGGATACTATTGGTAAAAGAGGAAATTTTTCAATATGCCAAAAGTTGACGGAGTGAACTGGTATGGCTTCAATATCGAGTATGAGACCCATTACTGTTAATTACAGCTTGACAATGCCTTCTCATGCTCCCAATCAGGTTCCCGGTGGTCCTTTGTGGCATGTAGTTCCATTCTTGGACCAGCATGGCACCAAGCTCCTGGACACTTCTTGGCTGGACTGGACGGGCTGAAATTGCAAGCTGCAACTCATTCCAGACATGTTCAATTGGATTGAGGTCAGGGGATCTTGCTGGCCAGTCCATGCGCTCAATCCCCTCCCTCTGTTGGTACTCCCTGACAGCATGGGCAACATGAGGACGGGAATTATCGTCCATCAGAATGAATCTATCACCCACTGCACCTGTATACAATCTGACGTGGACATCCAGGATCTCATTAATATACCGTTGTGCAGTCAATGTACCACGTTCAAGGACACAGAGCTCTGTACGTCCATCCCTGTTGATGCCGCCCAGACCATGATTGACCCTCCACCATAGCGGTCATGCTCAGCAATGTTGGCTGCATGGAATTGCTCTTCTGGTCATCTCCATACCCTAGAATGCCTAGGCAGTACCGTGACTCATCTGTAAAAAAGACAGGTCGCCAATCTTCTCTGGTCCATCCAACGTGATCCATGGCCCATTCATATCGTTCCTGAAGGTGGTTCTGGGACAGCGGAATGCGAATACATGGTCTTCTCGATCGGAGACCACCTTCATGCAACCTTGCCCGGATAGTCTGCGTCGAAACATTTACCCCGGATGCGTTCTGAAGGTCACTGCGTTGCTGTGGCAAAGCGGTTCCTACGGGCCTGAATGATCAAAAACCGGACTTCAGCTGCAGATGTTGCCCTGTCTCTGCCACCACCATGCCATCTTACTGGTGTGCCATACTGCTGAAATCTTGCCCAGGCTCTGGTGACCACCGTATGGTGCACACTAAGGGCTTCACCAACCTGATGATGGGTAGCCCCTTGCTCTACCATCCCTACCGCCTGCCAGATTTCTGCTTCAGACAAATGTCTTCTTACATTTGCATTTGCCATATTCATTAAATCACAAGGGTTTGTGTTGAAATGAAGATTGAATACCCTACACATGTCATGTACATGTAGACAGTACACAAAAACATCACGAAAATCAAGGGTACATGTTTTCCATGACTGTCATGAAAAGTCTGCCTGTCAAGAGAGCTAATGTAAACACTGGGGACCATCTCAATACATTTCTCAATCATATCCTCCAAAAATATCGCAAATATGTCACAAGCAAATTTCACAATGATGTGTCAAATATTTGGTGCTTAGCAAACTTTGAGTAGTATATAATAAAAGAACTATACCTTTCTGCTTTCCTTTTGATGAACAATTCGAGATTCGGCCATGAGATGGAATAGATATTTTCTTTGTTTTCGTACTTGAACTCGTGGTTTGCTGATCAGTCGCTTGGGGGACAGTAGGAGATACAAGCACATTGGTTATACCTGGAAAAAGATGTAATTTTTACTTGTTCAATTCTAAACATTTATCATAGTCAGTTTTGATCAGTACTGAAAGATCTGTCTGCTAGTGGCATCTAATCACTTTATTCATTTACAACAAGCTATTAATTGAAAATAAAATATGTTTTCATTTTTGGAATTCACTAAAAACAAACCCAAAGAGGGTTCTTAAGCTGAGTTTGAATAGTACTGGTTGGTTTTACCATTACATTGGGTAAAGAGTTGATTTCGATGACATTTACACTAAGGCTGTACAGTGCACAGGGTTAGTTATTCAGTTGGAAATGAAATTTTATTTTATAACCAGAAAGTGTGACTAACCCTGTGCAGTGCACAGGGTTAGTCACACTTTCTGGTTATAAAAAATTGGTAACTGCCGTATCACATGCTACATGAAAATATATAATGACTAAGGTTGTAAAAATGCTTTGGGTAAGTTAGTTACATAGGACGCTGGATTCAAGGAACTATTGGAAATACACTGGATTATGGAAATTTTTTGAAGTGAATACCAAAAATGAAAACATATTCTATTTTCAATTAATAGTGTGTTCTGCATGATTACTCCCAATTCAATGTGTCATTTATTACATACAGTTAAAACTAGAATTCCTGTCCTGAAATGCGCACAAATAGCACGTCGATTTGCACGTTAATCTACGCGTTATGGCGATGGTAAGGCTATCAAATTCTGCACATACGACCTGTGCACAAGCAAAATTTCAGCCAATGGACCTCCGGGTAACCCGGAGGTCCATTGGCAGGAACACTGTTTGTGTTTCCTATGGGCAACAAGGAGAACATGCCATGCTTTGGGTGCCATTCAATATGGCAATTGCGCGCAATTCCTATGCACAATTAAGCCTAGATAAGCGCACAGTTCGTGACAGGACTTCTAGTTTTAACTGTACTTCCTAGAGTCACGTATTTACAAATCCAAACAGAACACTTGTTCCATACAGATTTCCACCGATGGACTTTTTTTCCACCTGATGTCATGGATCCATCAAAAACTAAACTCCACCCATTTTAGTAATTAGCCAATCGAAACATCACATTCTGACCCAGATCGATTTGGAAGCTGCATTGACAGCTGTTGAATTGAATGTCAAATGGAATATGTTTTTGTTCAAATCCACCAAAATTAACGAAAATTAAACATGAAAGGGGAGTGAATTTATAACACTCAAGTATTGATTTTGTAGCGAATATCTCAGAATAAAGCAGCTAATTGCTTAAAAATAACAACAAATAATCTATTTGGATACAATTTCTATTTGTATTTTTGGGTTTACATATCGATGTCACACGTGTTAGCCAATCACACCTGGGTTTTTTTGTTTGTTTTTATTTCAAGCAGATGTCAGAAATTAGTGATGTTTGAATTTCTAAATAACTGGATTCTATGTCACACAGGCATAAAATAAACACAGAACGTCATGATGTGTGAATGCATTCATCAATACGGAACTCATGTTATCATGGAAGGATAGAACTCAAGCAGGACTGTCACGATTTTTTAATTTAGGAATCGATTAATTGGTGCAAATAACAGATAATAATCAATTAACCATACCTTGATTACCCCCCTTCTCTTTGAAGTTGTTAAAAATGAAGTTCACGTTAGATGACCAACCTCAAGTAAACAACAAAGGCGATCCTCTTTTTGGAACATTCAAATCTTTGATGTTCTGAACTTTTGAACCGTCAGTGTAATAATCAAGACTGGTCGGCAGTTGCGAACTTCGTAAGTTCACAACTGCCAACCGGTCTTGATTATTACACTGACGGTTCAAAAGTTCAGAACATCAAAGCTTTGATGTACCTGAAAGACAAATGCTTCTAACTGCTTCTTGAGGTTTAAAGTCAACGTTCTTGACCTTTTACCTTCAGCAACAATAGTTTTTTCATTCAATTTTTTTTTAATTATTAAACGTCTAAAATGGGGTAAAATTTAGTGATGCGTCGACAACGAAAAAATATGGCATGACCGATCGACAATCGATTAATCGTGACAGTCCTAAACTCAAGGCTGTGCTTCTCATTCTAACATCGTGACATTCTCTGTATGTACAGTTTGAGACCAAAAAAAAATCTGAGGAGCTCAAAGCCTTGCAACCTCACTATGTTGACAATGACATTATATTTAAATTTTGTCATTTCATTAGTGCTTCTATATTTAAAGCGCAAGACTTAGTTTACACCACTGTAGACTTGAGCTCCTGGATAAAAACAAGGACTTTTTTAACCCTTTACTTAAATAATGAACCTATCCAGCCAGTGCTGGGCAGGCCTGAAAATAAGCCATCTGACATTTGCAGAATGAGGTCTCCAGAGGGTGAATTTGATCATGCTATCCCATACAGTGGGCCAATTTATCCTCTGGGTACCTCATTCTGTTTAGTTTTGAGACTCTGCTTCAGATTGAGGATCACAGAGGGTAAATTTAGTGATGCTACCCTGTTGTACAGGGTAGCATTACCAAATACACCCTCTGGGGACCTCATTTTGCAGATGTCAGTCTGCTTATTTTCTGGCTTGGTGCTGGGGGGTTTCAGTTAGTTGAATTGTTTTTGTTTTTTTGGCAAACAATCCATCAAAATCCTTCAAAACTCATCTTAAAACAAAAAAAAAAAACCTGTCTATTATTTGGGTGGTCTGAATTTATTCCAAATTTGTGCTATTACATATTATTGGTGAGTGCGCACAGGCACTCTCCAGTAATTTGTAATATACCAGCAGAAAAAAAACGCAAGTTTTTTTCTGTGGTACGATGATTACATGTACTCCATCCCATGGATGATTATTTCATTGTTTGGATTTTGAGGTTATTTCTACATTACTGATTAAATTTTGACAAGTTTTGTCTTAACACAGACGGCGCTTACATGGATAACGTTCAAACATGGGTACCTTACACCATTTCCTGATCAAAATCAATAGCGGGAGTGCCCACCCTGGGCTTCAGTCGCTGCTCTAACTCTCCTTACCATTTACCCCATCAAGTTGTTTATGGTCTTTTGTGGGATGTTATTCCACTCCTGAAGAAGGACCTGCATTGACGTGCTTCCTGACCCTCCTGTCCAGTTCATCCCACAAATGCTCAATCGGGGACAAATCTGGACTGTAGGGTGACCAATTGAGAATTGGGTTTTGGTTGAGGAAGTAACGACAAGCCCTGGCAACATGCGGCCTCGCATTATTCTGCTGCAATGTAAGGTTACGCACCTGGATAAGTGAAGGACGTGAGGCATGAGGACTTGATCCCGATATCTTACAGCTGTAAGATTGCCCTGGATGAAAATGAAAGGTGTTTTCATGCCATGAGAAATCCCCCCCCCCCCCCCCAATCATAACACACCCTCCCCCGAATCTGTCGTTTTCCTTAACGCATACATCAAAATATCGCTCAACGCGACATCGATAGCAACGTTGTCATCCATTTGACTTGTAAAGTGTGAACCGATACTCGTCAGTGAATAACATATGTCTCCAGTGGGCCAAGTGAAACTGATTTGGATCATGTGCCCGCAGCCATTGCAATCGATGATGATGTCACCTGGGTGTAAGTTGTAGACCAATATTGGGACATCGTGGCCTTAAACTGAATTCCCACAACTGATTTATAACTGCTCTTGGACACATTTGGCGACCATGAGTGCTCACAACCTGATTTGGTGTCTCGGTCACTGCCTGAAATTGGTTACGGAGGTATAAGAGATGTATGTCTCAATCCTGACTTGGCAACGTAACACAGAGACGTCTGCTCCTGGACAGGCCAGAAAATAAGCAGACTGTCATTTGCAAAATGAGGTCCCCAGAGGGTGAATTTAGTGATGCTACCCTGCACAGCAGGGTAGCATCACTAAATTTACCCTCTGTGAATCTCAATCTGAATCAGGGTCTCAAAATTAATCAGAAAGAGGTACCCAGAGAAATGAAAGTGTCAATGACACTGTAGCTTAACTTGTGTATTGTGTTTGATGAAAAGGATAATGTTCAATGTTTATGAAAGGATTATGAAATAAGACAAGAATTGTGATAATTGGGAATATGTTCATTTCTGTTCCCTGTGTGCTATGTTTATGATAAAAATAATATTAGGTGTACACTGTACTAAAGAGCTGAGGGGTGGGTTAATATGACCTCACAGTTAATGTATGTGGCCCTCACAGTTAACATATATCAACAAAAGTTACCAAGTTACAGTGAAATTATTCCAAAACGAGTCATCCTATCAAGTAACATTAAAATCCCCTCATAAATATGGCCTGTAGACTGTGCTAAAGGTTTTCGGGCTTCGGGCCCCTGTAGCCGTCAGATTCCCAATTGCGGCCAAAGGGGACGTTCTCATCTAGACATTATATGAAGTCAATCTACCCATTTACAATGAAATCCCTTAATAAATATGACCTGTAGACTGTGCTAAAGGTCTTTGGGCTTTGGGCTCAGGCAGCCATCATGGCTGAATGATCGCAACCAAAAGGGGACATTCTCATCTGGACACTATTTGGAGTCATCCTACCAAGCTACAATGAAATCCCTTCATAATTATGACCTGTAGACTGTTCTAAAGGTTTTCGGGCTTTGGGCCCCTGAAGCCGTCACAGTTGCCCAACCGTGTCCAAAAGGGGACGTTCTCATCTAGACATTATATGAAGTCAACCTACCAAGTTACAATGAAATCCCTTCATAAATATGACCTGTAGACTGTGCTAAAGGTTTTCGGGCTTCGGGCTCGGGCAGCCATCATGGTTGAATGATCGCAACCAAAGGGGACAATCTCATCTGGGCATCATCTGGAGTGATCCTGCGAAGTTACAATGAAATCCCTTCATAAATATGATCTGTAGACTGTACTCAAGGTTTTCGGGCTTCGGGCACCTGCAGACATCACAGTTGACCAATCACGACCAAAAGGGGATGTCATCATCTAGGCATTATATGGAGTCAACCTAACAGGTTACAATGAAATCCTTCTATAAATATAACCTTTTGCCTATGCTAAAGGTTTTTCGGCTCAGGCACCCATCAAGGCTGAATGATCACGGCCAAAATGGGACGTTCTCATCTAGACATTATTTGGAGTCATCCTACCAAGTTACAATGAAATCCCTTCATAAATATGACCTGTAGACAGTGCAAAAGGTTTTTGGGCTTCGGGCACCTTTAGCCGTCAAAGATGCCCAATCATGTCCAAAAAGGGACATTCTCATTTAGACATTATATGAAGTCAACCTACCAAGTTACAATGAAATCCCTTCATAAATATGACCTGTAGACTGTGCTTAAGGTTTTCGGGCTTCGGGCTCAGGCAGCCATCATGGTTGAATGATCGCAATCAAAGGGGGCAATCTCATCTGGGCATCATCTGGAGTGATCCTGCGAAGTTACAATGAAATCCCTTCATAAATATGACCTGTAGACTGTGCTCAAGGTTTTCGGGCTTCGGGCACCTGTAGCCATCACAGTTGACCAATCACGACCAAAAGGGGATGTCATCATCTAGGCATTATATGGAATCAACCTTACAGGTTACAATGAAATCCTTCTATAAATATAACCTTTTGCCTATTCTAAAGGTTTTTGGGCTCGGGCACCCATCAAGGCTGAATGATCATGGCCAAAATAGGACGTTCTCATCTAGACATTATTTGGAGTCATCCTACCAAGTTACAATGAAATCCCCTCATAAATATGACCTGTAGACTGTGCTAAAAGGTTTTCGGGCTTCAGGCACCTTTAGCCGTCACAGTAGCCCAATCATGTCCAAAAGGGGACGTTCTCATCTAGACATTATATAAAGTTAACCTACCAATTTACAATGAAATCCCTTCATAAATATGACCTGTAGACTGTGCTAAAGGTTTTCGGGCTTCGGGCTCGGGCAGCCATTATGGCTGAATGATCGCAACCATAGGGGACAATCTCATCTGGGCATCATCTGGAGTGATCCTAAGAAGTTACAATGAAATCCCTTCATAAATATGACCTGTTGACTGTGCTCAAGGTTTTCGGGCTTCGGGCACTGGTAGCCATCACAACTGACCAATCACGACCAAAAGGGGATGTCATCATCTAGGCATTACATGGAGTCAACCTAACAGGTTACAATGAAATCCTTCCATAAATATGACCTTTTGCCTATGCTAAAGGTTTTTGGGCTCGGGCACCCATCAAGGCTGCATGATCGCGATCAAAATGGGACGTTCTCATCTAGACATTATTTGGAGTCATCCTACCAAGTTACAATGAAAACCCTTCATAAATATGACCTCTAGACTGTGCTAAAGGTTTTCGGGCTTTGGGCCCCTGTAGCCATCACAGTTGCCCAATCATGCCCAAAAGGTGACTTTCTCATCTAGACTTTGTATGAAGTCAACCCACCAAGTTACAATGAAATTTTTCAATAAATATGACTTGTAGACTGTGGTAAAGGTTTTCGGGTTTTGGGCTCGGGCAGTCGTCACGGTTGGCAGATCATGCCCAAATAGGGAAATTCTCATCTAGACATCATAAGGAGTCATCCTACCAAGTTACAATGAAATCCCTCCACATTAAACATGACCTGCAGACTGTGCTAAAAGTTTTTGGGTTTCGGGCTTGGGCAGCCATCACGGTTGATAGATCATGCCCAAAAGGGGACGTTCTCATCTAGGCATTATACAGAGGCATCCTATCAAGTTGCAATGAAATCCCTTCATAAATACGACCTGTAGACTGTGCTAATGGTTTTCGGGTTTTGGGCTCGGGCAGCCATACCGATTGCGACCAAAAGGGGACGTTTTCATCTAGACATGACCCCAAACCTGCATATGAAATTTCGTGAAGATCAGACAAGAACTGCGGGGTGTAGCCCGTGCTAAAGGAAAATGTGAACAGACATCACAGACTCACAGACTAACAGACTCACAGACTAACAGACTTCCGCACGCGTGATGGCAATAGCTTATCTTGACTATGTCAAGTTAAGCTAAAAATTGGCCCACTGTATGGGATAGCATTATCAAATTCACCCTCTGGAGACCTCATTCTGCAAATGTCAGACGGCTTATTTTCAGGCCTGCTCCTGGCGCGGTCAGCTAATTTTGCTGTGGCTCTGAGACACCCAATTAAATGAGCTATCGTTGACTAGTGGACCCCAAAGAGCTGGATGACAAGACATTGCGATTGGCCCTGCATAATTGGAGCAATAGCCCAATCCCTATCAAATCTGGACATTTATGACATTTTGCTTTTCAATCGAGTTGAAATGAAATGTTGTGCAATCGGTGTGTACTGTTCAAAACTTCATTTGGTATGGTTTTCAAGCCCCTAACATTTGTGAGTGTCCTGGATACACGCTTTGTCGAAAAATCTGTTGAAAGCATGCAGTGTCACACATGGTCATGGTTGACCAAATTTTAACCAAAGACTCTTCATACAGAACACTGAGGTAGCTATGTGTCAAATTTTACTACATTTGGTATACGGATAAAAAAAAATGATATTACCAAAACTAAACTTGCGTTTCTTTTTTCTGAGAGTATAAATTTATAAACAAAATATTATGCAAGTTTGACTGAATAGGAAACATGAGCAAGGCAAATGTTGGCTTTTGCTCTGGTATCCTCATTTTTTGAAAGCTCTGATGGTGGCTCCTAGCACTCAACCAGTTAAGCTTCAGTCAAACGAAGCCATGAAACTTGAGTGAGATGTAAATAAAAATGTTGAAAAAGTACTGATTTGAGGGGCTGCTTGGCTGTTCAGGGCATGAATTTAGAAAACACATCACAATTCAGAGAAAAACACCTTGCGATAGCTGGTGTTTGGTCAATACATAATGGTTGCAAAATTGTTCTATGCCATACACAAGAACAAACGAGTTCCAAACCAAGTCTCTTCTATGTACAATATTTATCAAATCATGAAAATACAACATTTTACTAACCTGAATGATTAGGACATTATTGTTGGGAAAAACGTCAAGTAAAGACACCAAAAAAATCTGCGGACAATTTCAAATATTTATCCAATTGAAAGAGATTTCTTGTTGATCTAATATTAAATCATAATACAACCGGTCAAAATTACAATAAATGTATAGTAAATGGTTTGCTGCAAGTAAGGTGTGTACTGGAGGGAATCTACTATTCAATTTCCAAATGATAGGAGTTATAATATAGTTATATTACTCTTACCTGTAGAAATTAACCCTTTACCCAACACAGACGATATCAAAATTTATTATTTTAATTATCATTTTTAAAAATTTTTCAAAACATTTCAACAAAACCATATCGTGTGACCCCTCATTGGAACGAGCTCAATGAGCTCGTTCCAATGAGGGGTCACATGATATGGCTTTGTTGAAATATTTTGAAAAATTTAATTTTTTCAACTGCTCAATTTGCATATTACGCGGGCGGATGAGGGCGATTCGTTAGGTAAAGGGTTAAGCCATTTCTTGAATGTAACTTACCAGATATCACAGGAGCGATGCGACTGTTTTGGTTCTTTGAAAATAATGATGATGACAGTGAACTGAAAGTAGAAACAAAATTTTACACACATAAGAGCACTTTACTTAAAAATTTTTTGAATCCCACTTTATAAATTGTAAAATGAATTTATTTATCAGTCTTTTAGGTCACATATTTCTGCACAAAAACTAAGTGTGACTGCAACATGGATATAAAATCAAGTCCAGCCAGGCCTGAAAATAAGCCATCTAACATTTGCAGAATGAGGTCCCCAGAGGGTGAATTTGATCATGCTATCCCATACAGTGGGCCAATTTATCCTCTGGGTACCTCATTCTGTTTAGTTTTGAGATTCTGATTCAGACTAAGGTTCACAGAGGGTAAATTTAGTGATGCTACCCTGCTGTGCAGGGTAGCATCGCTAAATTCACCCTCTGGGGAACTCATTTTGCAGATGTCAGTCTGCTTATTTTCTGGCTTGAGTCCAGCCAATCATTCACAACAATGTGACCCGTTTTATAGAACTTGCAATAGTTACTGGGTCCTATTTTACCAGTAAAACAGAGCTTGTTTACCTTAGTAAACAAGCACTGTTTCATTTTCTGGGGGTTTCCATTAGTGTTCAGCCAATTACCAAAAATGGTCGCTGATCGATTACTGGTTATTTGATCTCACAACTGGCCGATTCCGATTCAAATTGTAATACCGTGCATTACTAGACAAGTCAAGACACGAAAGAACTACATTAAATTGAACATATTTTGCAGTGTTTACAGTCCTTTCACTACTAGATGAGTCGAGACTCGAAACAACTACATTAAATTGAACATATTTCATAGTTTTAAACTCTGTTGACTCAGGACCAGTAAAATTACTAGTCGTGCAAACTTGGGCGGTAAACGTGGCTCTCAGAGTCACGTTTACCACCCAAGTGCGTTCAACTGGTAATTTTTACTGCGACCTGAGTCAATGGAGTGCAACCTTCACTTTTCTGGTATAAACTGGTGATTGTCGCAAGTATGCTCAATTGTAAGCTTTACATGTCTATTAACTTGTGTATCTAATAAAGGGGCATCTAGAGAGACTAAGAATACACATTGTGGTGGTTTTTCAACTTTATTGAACATCATTGACATCATTTTACATTAACAATTGCAGTAGATAATAAAATGCGGTTTATGAATCATCACAAAATGTATGGCAACAATCGGCTGAACCGATGTTCCAGGAGCCATTGCCATTGTCAACCGATTGCCCACAAGTGGCCAATTGTGGTGGCCGGTTCCGATCATCGGTTGAATGTTCTTTTCTCGCGTTTCAACGAATAGCGAGAAAAAATTGACTGGTCGTTGCATCTATAGGGTCAAACGTTACCACAGTATGGTGGTCATGGTGCAGGGACATAGGACCAATGAGATTGCTCCAGGTGTTTAAAGGTGGTCACCGATGCATGTCAGCATTGCGTACCGGTCATTTCTAGGCTAACTCTCACTTTGGGAGCACCAGTTCAATTTAGTGCAGGTCCGAGCAAGTCTATTGCAATCATGCAGTGACATCGGGCGCAGGTTTCCAGGGGGTTTTCCCATTAAATGAAACATGGTTTTTATTCCTGTTATATATGTTTGCGTATCTGGTGAGCCTTTATCTGATAACTATCATTTCTTTTAAATATCTGATACTTTACGATTTATTCGACACCAACTCACAAATTATGTGTCAATGCTACCTATTTATCTAACAGTTGTTAATAAATGCTCCTAAGCCATCAGCCTGGAGCGTCTAAAATCATAGAGATTTTGTGTTTTATCCCTATTTGCATAGTTAGGACCACTAGTTTCCGTGGGGAAGTAAAATGAATAAAATAATACAATCCTCAGAAGAGTAAATCAAGGCCTGTACATTCTATTCAACACTTAAGTGACATAATCAGCAGATTAAACACCCACCAGCAGATTAAGAAAAGCGAGTAACCAAGAAGGAACACATATTTTTGTACACCAAAGATGTGCCAAGAACATGTGTGGGTCAAGGTCTCTCTGGTGCCTATTTCAAGTGTTTCAGCAAATGCTTATAGTATTTATTTATTTATTCATTGGTGTTTAAGGTCACATATTTCTGCACAATGGCTAATCATGACCATGACAATTTTACGGGTGGAGGAAGCCAGACTACCCGGAGATAACCACTGAGCAATGGCGCAACTGTCAGCTCCCCAACATACTAACTCCACACAAGCAGGGTTAGCATTGGTTGAAGACAGGTGCACCATCGACATGCAGTATGCCTTAGTACACAGCGTCACCATGCCCCCGTGTGGGCAATGGGGGTGAAGTGTCTTGCCCAAGGACACAACGTGGTGGCCACAGGTGGGATTGAATCGAGGACCTCTCGGCTTGCAGCCTGCACCTCTACCAAATAAGCCACTGCGCCCCAAATGCTTATATTAAAAGTACTGATGTTATATAGTTCTGTAAAGCTTGGTAATTTGAGGAACTTCATGGTAAATCAGGGTAAATCACTATATTTCTTATCCAATTAACATTCACTCTGTAATCATTACAGCACTTAACATGTCAAATCCGTACAGAATGTACAGTATGGCTGCCATGGACTGGTCACTTTCCATGGGTGGCCAATACTTCCAAAGAAGCAATAATTTTAGACACCCAAACACTAATTCTGGGAATAATCATTAAAAATTTAATTAATGAAGCACCGGGTATAACCCGGTGCTTCATTAAATAAAATTTTTCTGATTTCTATTAATTGGTAAACACATGTGTGGACATCACTGCCCAAATGTGGAATGCGACTAGTGTATGGTGACTATATTGTATGGTGAATGTTTAAAAATTATAGTGTGACCCTGTTAATTATACAGCCACCTTGCCTGTGAAATGAAAATGATTTATTTATCAGGAGTATTCAATTAACAGGAATTTGATTACTTTCCTGTATTCTAGAGATAAAATGTTTGACAAGACAAAACAGAGTAACCCGTTACTGAATAAACACAATATAAAATTTTTTTATTTTAATTATTTTCTTTCAAATTTTTCACAAAATTCCAACAGAACCATATCATGTGACCCCTAAATGGAACGAGCTAGACAAGCTCGTTCCAATGAGGAGTAAAAAGATATGGTTTTGTTGACATTTTTTAGCAAAGTATTTCTTTTTTCAACTGCTCAGTTTGTAAATTATGCAGGCGGGTGTGGCTGATTCATTAGGTAAAGGGTTAAAGACCTGTATTAGACAAGCTGAGGCCAAATAGGGCTATAAGGCTCTACAAAGTAGATTTTCTGTTTCTCAGGCCATTTTTTTTATAAAACTGCATGCAGGCAGGTGTTTTTTAATTTTATTTTTTATTTTTGTAATTATTTCTTTGCCATCAAAAAGTCATGTTTTTGGTTTGTTTTAAGCCTTAGGCCTCATAATCTACAGAATAGCAAGGGTGGTGGTGTATTTTGTCCCTGGAGTACAAGAAGGCTTTGCAATGCTAAAGCACTGCAAAGACTTGTTGCACTCAAGGGACAAATTTATCAATTTTATTAATATTGGGTAAAATATCAGATATATTCCCATTAATTTTTATTTTTTTAAGTTTGCATTGGTTATAAAATGAGAGCATGCGACAGCCGAAAGGTCCATGGAGGAGGGCCTGAGAAACAGATTCACTTTTTTAGGCTTAAACATAATATATAGATCTGGTGATTGTAAGGGTAATTTCTCCACATATTGCAAAATTTTTTATTCAATTAACAGGAATTTACTCTATAACCTATATGCAATTAACAGGTCAAATTCATACTGAAGGCATGGTAAATTTTTGTTTGTTATCTTCAATTAACAGTATAAACAATTAAGAGGTATCTAAGTGGACTTCAGTGTATATGCAATTAACAGTACAGAAATTTTGGATTGGGATGAACAGACAGATGTGACAAAGAGATGAACATGTGCAGACACACAAAGCGAGCTACTAAGTCACTCATATTGAACTAGACAGCACAATTTGTGATATCACCCACATGGAGTGCAAAAATCCAATGAAAAGATTGCAGATACACAAGTCGAGTTGCTATATTGCTTGGAAACCAAGTTTTAACATTAACTAAGTTCTATTTAGTGTAACAGCCTGTGATCTTCAAGCTTACGTCAACTGACTTCAAAACTGATAGTGCTCTTCTCCTTCCATGTATGATTAGTACCTGAAAGTTTGGCTGAGATGAGATAAATCGAACTAATGGCGGCCATGATTTTCAACCCACGGGAACAAAATGAGTATCGTTTGTAGAGGACCCCCCCATAGACTATCCCTGCCAGGTTTGTTTTCACGTCATCTTGGTTTTTCCAGAGAAGAAGAGGAAAATGTGATTTCACATAGGGTTTCTACTTCTACAGTAACTATAAGCCACAACTGCGGCCATGTTTGTGACCCAATCAACATTAAATGAGGATCGTTGGTAGAGGGGGTCCCAGTCATCATTTGTATGAAGTTTCAAAACATTTGGCCTGGCAGTTTCAGAGGAGAAGATTTTTGAAAATCCACCAACCAGAATCAAAGAATGCCTCTGGAGGCCATGTTTTTCATCCGACTGGAACAAAATGGGGATCGTTTGTAGAGGACCACCCATAGACCATTCTTGCCAAGTTTGGTTCACACTGGCTCAGCAGTTACAGAGAAGAAGATGAAAATGTGAAAAGTTTACAGATGCTGAACGATGGACGACGACCGACGGATGCCAAGTGATGAGAAAAGCTCACATGGCCTTTTAGGCCAGGTGACCTAAAAATGAAAGTGTCAATGGCACTGTAGCTCAACTTGTTTAAGACATGTACATGTATAGTATATGACACAGCAATGACAAATATCTAGGTAATGACCTGATAACAAAGGTATATGTAAAGTATTGTAAAGATCGGTTCATAAACACAGCCTCTAGCCTGAGCCGTATAGAAGTTCTGTACAAAAAACTGATTGCACCTAATTTTGGTATAAAATGGCCGCCGGCAGCCATCTTGAATTTCAGACAGCACCCAAAAACATTTGTTCTCAACCCAAGGTGATAGCAAAGGTACCTAAGAAGTTTCGTGAAGATCGGTTCATAAATACAGCCTCTAGCCCGAGCCGTATTGACATGTGCACTTACTGTGTATAAGTTGCACTGAATAAATCAAAGTTCATCTAATTTGCATAATTTCTGCAGGAGACAAAAACCTGTATTATATGTAATGTATTCCATGTTACTAAACATTCATACAAAAATTTATTCAAATCAGAACTTTCATACAGAAGTTCTGTACAAAAATTGACTGCATTAATTTCTGTACAAAATAGCTGCCAGTGGCCATCTTGAATTTCGGACTGCACCCAAAAAACACTCGTTCTCACCCCACGGTGATAACAAAGGTACCCAAGAAGTTTCGTAAAGATTGGTTCATAAATACGGCCTCTAGCCCAAGATACATAAAAGTTCTGTACAAAAAACTGGTTGTACCTAATTTCTGTACAAAATGACCACTGGCAGCCATCTTGAATTTTGGACCGCACCCCAAAACACTCGTTCTCGTCCCAAGGAGATAACAAAGGTACCCAAGAAGTTTCATGAAGATCGATTCATAAATACAGCCCCTAGACCAAGCCGTATTGACATGTGCACTTACTGTGTATAAGTAGCACTGAATAAATCAAAGTTCATCTAATTAGCATAATTTCAGCACGAGAAAAAACCTGTATTATATGTGATGTATTCTATGTCACTAAACTTTCATACAAAAATTTATTCAAATCAGAACTTTCATACAGAAGTTCTGCACAAAAAACTGATTGCACTAATTTTGCTACAAAATGGCTGCTGGCGGCCATCTTGAATTTTGGTCTGCACTCAAAAACACTCGTTTTCATCCCACGGTAATAACAAAAGTACCCAAGAAGGTTTGTAAAGATCGGTTCATAAATACGGCCTCTAGCCCGAACTGTATTGAATTGTTGATGCCGGACAGATGGACGACGGGCCATGGCATAACCTCAAATTTGACTATGTCAAAGTTGAGCTAAAAATGATATTTAAAATAATAAATTTTGAAATCGTCTGCGTTGGGTAAAGAGTTAAAGGCTTTATATTCTGTGAATTAAAAATCTGTGCACTGGACCTGCTGTCCAACAAATATCTTTGAAAAGAAATTATTTATAGACTGTGAGAATTTTCCTTGTTACAACTTATAGGAGAGTACCTATTAACACTCTCCCATAAACTGTAACAAGGCAAAGACATTAGGACCCTGCAAATCAGACTTTTTCCATTCAAATCGAATATGAATTGAATCAAGTGTTTAAGGTTTGATTTCAAACTAAATTTGAATCGAATCAGATACTGATTCAGTATATGAGATCACAATTGACACGTCGCTCACATTCCTGTCCTTTCAAGTTCACACATTAACTCTTTGCATGCTGCTGGAGGATATTCCTGCTCAGCACAGGGTTTCTCTTGTCACTGATATAAGTATAATTTGGGCATATTTAAACATATTTTCCCCTGTAAATTGAATAGATTTTTTCACCAATGATTTCTTGTTATATTTAGATAATTTTTCATCAAATCTAGTCATGGCTGCTTTACAGCAGCCATGACTAGATTTGATGAAAACATATTGTGAAAGTACTCAAGTTAAGCGTTAATGAGCCATCTGAACAAATGATACTTGTATGCATTTTGATATAACATCTTCTCGGTTGCTCCTAATAATTTTATGACTTTTAAATTAACCCTTTATCCAACAAAGACGATATCAAAATTTATTATTTTAAATATCCTTTTTGAAATTTAAAAAAAAATTCTACAAAACCATATCAAGTGACCCATCATTGGAACGAGCTCGTTCCATGGAGGGGTCACAAGATATGGTTTTGTTGAAATTTTTTGAAAAATTATATTTTTTCAACTGCTGAATTTGCATATTACGTGGACAGATGCGGCCGATTCATTGAGTAAAGGGTTAATAACCACCCAACAGCTTCTACTGACCAGTTAACCATAATATTCTTGATATTAACATAATTGGCGAGAAATAATGACCACATAATGATATATGCAAAAAGAAAGGACACATGTTTCTGTGATTGTCATCAGGATATTCAATTTCAGTATTTGGCAGAAAGTTTTTCAAAAATCCAATTGAATTGAATCAGACCAATGATTCAAAATTTGAATAGAATTCAAAGATTCGCAGGACCCTAAAAGACATGTGATTGATGATGTCAACAAATTTTGACAATCAAGAATATCTTAGCACTCTACCAGTTAACAGTGTAATAATATTCAATTATATTCAATTATTATTCAATGTACAACCTTTTTTCTAATGCCATCCTTCAACAATGGTTAGCTTAGTGATTCTTTATATAACCAATACAGTTCGTTGAGTTTTGAATTGTTGCTTCAATAAAATTCTATTTTTGAATGCTTCAACGCATCTATATCATTGAGGACTTGTTTTGGGATTGACACTGCCAAAAACAAGAGTCCCCAGGGGGCCTGAGGTCACTCACCTGACATGGTAGCCTAAATATCAACCCAGAGAATTGATTTCAACAAGTTGCATCTGCTCCTCCTAAGAAAAGCTTATACCAAATATCCAAAGATTCTGACCAGTGCATCTAAAAAAAAGGATTTTTAAAGAATATTCCTCATATTGAACTAAGTTATAATTCAGGCTCCCACAAGGAGCCCATATATGAACCCAGGGACTTGGCTTTAACAAACTTGAATCTCACCCCCCTAAGGATGTTGCACACCAAATATCAAAACATTCTGACTGCTGGATCTGAAGAAGAAGCTTTTAAAGAAGATTCCTCATTTTGAACTAAATTGTCATTCAGGCTCCCATAGTGAGCCTAAATATGAACCAAGGGACTTGGCTTGAACAAGCTTGAATCTCACCCTCCTAAGGTAGCAGCATGCCAAATATCAAAACATTCCAAATGTTGAATCTGAAGAAGATTTTTAAAGAAAAATTTGTCATATTGACTAAGCCCAAATATGGACTTGGCTTTAACAAACTTGAATCTCCCCCCCCCCCCCCCCCCCCCACCCCAATGATGCTACACACCACATATCAAAACATTCTGACTGCTGGATCTGAAGAAGAAGATTTTTAAAGAAAATTCCTCATTTCGAACTAAGTTACAATTCAAGCTCCCGCAGTGAGCCCAAATATGGACCTAGGGACATGGCTTGAACAAACTTGAATCCCCCACCCCCAAGGATGATGCGTACCAAATATCATATCAAAACATTCCGACTGCTGGATCTGAAGAAGAAGATTTTTAAAAAAAATTCCTCAGTTATCATTCGGACTCCCACAGTGAGCCCAAATATGGACCTAGGGACATGGCTTGAACAAACCTGAATCCCCCCCCCCCTCCCCCTTAAGGATGCTGCATATCAAATATCAAAACATTCCGACTGCTGGATCTGAAGAAGAATATTTTTAAAGAAAGACCCAATATTAAAAGATTCTGCCCGCTGGGTCTTGAGAAGAAGATTTTCAAAGAAATTTGCCTGAAATGCACTAAGTTCAAATTTGGGCTCCTATACTGAGCCCAAATATCAACCCAGGGGGTCGATTTGAACAAACTTGAATCAGATCCACCCCGCAATGTTGCATACCGAATTTCAAAAGATTCTGCCTGCTGGATCTGAAGAAGAAGATTTTTTAAGAAATTTGCATGAAATGCACTAAGTTCAAATTCGAGCTTCTATAGTGAGCTCAAATATAAATCCAGGGGGCCGATTTGAACTAACATGAATCAGATCCACCCCACAATGTTGCATACCAAATATCAAAAGATTCTGCCTGCTGGATCTGGAGAAGAAGATTTTTTAAGAAATTTGCCTGAAATGAACTAAGTTCGAATTCGGGCTCCTATACTGAGCCCAAATATAAACCCAGGGGGCAGATTTGAACAAACTTGAATCAGATCCACACCACAATGTTGATACCAAATATCAAAAGATTCTGCCTGCTGGATCTGGAGAAGATTTTTTTATGTTTTTCCCATTGCCTGCAGTGTTAAAAAGTGCTGACTCCGCACTTTTTCAAAGTCCTGAAACTGGACCCTATGATAAAACCGATGGCAATTTTTTTTTTTGACCAATCCTTTCTGTTGGTCCTAAAGAAGCTTCACACCAAATAAAAATTCTGAGTACCATGCAGTTTTGGAGATATGGGCATTTTAATTTTTTTCTATTTTTAGCTCCTGCAGTTCCCACGGGGCTACAGAAAAAAAAAATTGGCATAAATTAGGTACTTATGACCCAATAAGCCCTCACATAAAATTTGGTTCAAATCAGCCTCTCAGTTCGGAAAATAGAAATTTCGGGCAGGGCCAAAAGTTTTGCCCCTCACATAACGACGCCAAATATAGCCCACCAAACTTCTCTTGAACAAATCTGAGTCTACACCTTAAAAGGAATACCATATATCAAGTCTCTGCTACTGCTGGTTCATGAGAAGAAGATTTTCAAAGATTTTGGTGCACCACCCAGGAGGAGGGGCAACTTCATTTGAACAAATCTGAATTGGCATTAGGTAATAAACATTTACCCAACATTTGAATAAAATTGAGCTAGTGGTTTTGAAGGAGAAGTCGATAATGTAAAGTTAATGCTGGACGACGCCGGACGATGGACGACGGACAGAATGTGATCAGTAAAGCTCCCACTGAGCTTCGCTCAGGTGAGCTAAAAAACATTTAAAAAATAAACGTTAGGGCTTACAGGAAGTGCATTTGTTTTTCGATCCATTGTCGCATCTTTTTTCAGGTTTTGGATCATGTGATAAATAAAATCTTCAACTCATTATAGGCTCAGTCCAGATGGTGACATCTCACCTTGCTAACTTATTTAATTTTCCTATTATCAGCTAAGATTTGAAAAGATGGCAGAGTGCAACTTGGTGTAGAGAACAATACGTGTTATTCCCCAATTATGGTATAGTCTTTTTTGAATATTATACCACATACAGCATTACAAATACAAAACATAATTAGACATGTTTAATTATATATGTATTTTTCAATAACAGATGGAAGTGCGGTGGCTCAGTGGTTACAGCTTGCACTTCAAACTTATACAGCCCATTAAAAAGAGGGGTTAAAAGCAGGGTTCTCCCCACTGTAGTGAGTTGTGGTGGGGTGTGCACAGCACTTTTAAATTTCTGACAACCACTTTGGTCAAGAATGCTCTTTTAACCACCATCAAATAACACCAATGCCACATTTTGCAAACATTTAGCATCACTGACCATATATTCGCATGCATGTGTCCGGCACTCAAGCCTGAATTTTAGCAATCTGTCATTTGCAAAATGAGGTCACCAGAGGGTGAATTTGCTGATGCTATCCCATACAATGGGCCAATTTAATCTCAGGGTACATCTCTCTGTTTAGGCTTGAGACTTAGATTCAGATTGAGGTTCACAGAGGGTAAATTTAGCAATGCTACCCTGTTGTACAGGGTAGCATTACCAAATACACCCTCTGGGGACCTCATTTTGCTGATGACAGTCTGGTTATTTTCAGGCTTGAATTTTTGGGTGTAACCTTGAATAACGTACAGTTTTGTACAATTTTTGCCTCAAAAACATAGCTCATGACCCAGTAATTGGAACAAGCACTATCAGCCTGTTCCAATGCGGGTTTATATGCTATGTTTTTGAGGCAAAAAATTAATTTTTTCTCATTATTTTGAAAAATTGATTGTGAGTGCTGTCTTCGAAAGTTGGGTTAACCCTTTACCCAACCTAATGGACAAAACTGGCCAGCGCTATTCACAAAAAAATCGCCATTTAATTTTCATTATTTTTTTCATTTTTTGTCTCAAAAACATAGGTCATGACCCCCTCAATGGAACGAGCTCATCGAGCTCGTTCCAATGAGGGGTCATAACCAATGTTTTTGAGGCAAAAAATGAAAAAAATAGGTATTCAAGAATTTTATAATTTTATATGCAAGTGTCGTCTGCTCTTCGTGTTAGGTAAAGGGTTAAGGGTTCACCTGTATCCAATCAAATTTAATACACTGTACATAGCATAAAATATACATGACATACAAACATTTTACTTACGAAACGAGTCGTTCTTTTAGCTTTTTCATTACACATGCCAAGATTTCTCCTCCAAAATAGGCTACAAAGTCAGATCTTACATTTAATTGTAAGAGGAACTAAAATTATGGAGCATTCTAAAACAACTAGTATCTGGTTAATTTGAAAGTTGGGAAATACTGACAAAATATATGACAGTATTTTCTTGGCAGGAAGTCAAGAACAATCTCAGCATAAAGGTTGTCACAAGAAAAGAATTCTGTATCCTGTGAAAATTCCTAAGTGCAAACTTCCTAAAAGCAAAACCAGTGATGAAATAGAGGAAATATATTCCCCACAAAATTAACACAAAAGTTATATTGATCCACCACTATTCACACTGAAACTTTATTTTTTTTCTTCCAATTTTTACATCCAAAGGAGAGCTTACCATGCTGACTGAGAAGTACAGGGGTATGTGAAGTAAAAAAGGGCAAATTTGTGGGCTTATTTTCGAGAAGTCACGTCTGCAGGAGAATTTGGGCACAAAGTTACTGTACAAAACAGTTGGGCACAAAGTTACTGTAATAAACAGAAAGTTCCAGTAATGCCAAGTCATTCCCTCAAGTTGCTCAAGAAAAGACCTTACACCAAATGTATATATGAAATCTGAAGAAAAAAATCAAGTGAGAGATGCAGTCTGCAGGGCATGCTAATGGAATTGTTGACAATTTATATGTCAAATCCAAGATGGTTGTTGGTGGTCATGTTTTTCAAGAAACTTCAGAAAAACTTGATACCTCCCATCTAGAAATTACCGCAAAGCCATGTATGACATTTTAAACTGATCTGGGGAGAGATACGGCCCGTTGGGTGTGCTGACAAAATTGTGGATGGACAAGTTGTCTGCATGTACAGATAGAAGGACAGACCAGTGTGTGGATGTATGGATGGGCAACAGATCGCAATCTATCCCAATAGCTCATGCTTAATGTTGTCAAGTTGAGGAAATATTTGACGTCAAGTTGAGCTAAAAAATGTACAACAAAATCATATCATGTGACCCACTCATTGCAACAAGCCCAACAAGCTTGTTCCAATAAGGGGATCATGATATGATTCTGTTGAAATTTTTTGAAACATTTAAAAAAAAAATAATCAAAATAACAGATTTGGATATCAAGTGTGTTGGGTAAAGGGTTCTTTGTCATTGTAACAACTTACATGTACATGTATCAGCATGGCTGCCATTAACACAACACTGCAAAGTCAGGGAGGCAGGGACTGGGCAACTTATAAGGAGGGGACCCTGAAACTGAAATCTGACAAGTTGATACAGTTAAAACTAGAAGTCCTGTCATGAAATGCGCACAAATAGCATGTCGATCTGCACGTTAATATACGCGTTATGACCATAGTAAGACTATCAAATTCTGTACATATGATCTGTGCACAAGCAATGTTTCAGCCAATGGACCTCCGGGTAACCCGGAAGTCCATTGGCAGAAACATTACCTGTGTTTGCTATGAGCCACCAGGAGAACCTGTCGTGTTTGGATGCCATTCGATATGGAAATTGCGCGCAATTCCAATGTGCAATTAAGCCTAGATAAGCGCACTATTCGTGACAGGACTTCTACTTTTAACTGTAGGTGGGATTATCCTTGATTATGGGTTTATACACAGGTCAGTACAGTACAACCCCGCAATGAGACATGCTCACTGAAGTTGTTACAATTAGGAACCATAAGCCCTAGCTATTTTGGAGGCAAAAAATACATTTTTGATGACTGCTGTCCCCTTATCCTGTTAGGTTAAGAGTTAACACATAGTTAAAGCAGTTTAGTTCTAAACAAACGATACAAACAGAATTTGTAACAAGGCAATTCCAGCTTTGAATATTATTTTAATCCCCCAAATTAACCCTTCAACTTACACATACAGTAGATGTCACTTACAAAAAATTTACTGATTACATAAAAACTTCTAAAAAAAATTTTACTGATTACATAAAAACTTCTAATTTTCTTTGCCTCCAAGACATGTACATGTATTCTGAAGGGATGGCAAATGGTTTTGTGTTTGGTAGTTACAGTTAAAACTAGAAGTTCTGTCATGAATTGCGCACTTATCTTGACACAATTTCGCACAGGAATTGCGCACAATTTTCCTATTGAAAATACCCAAATTACCACAGAGTCTTGCCACAGAGTCTTGCCATTACTCACAGCAAACACAAGCCATTACTCACAGCAAACACAAGCAATGTTTCAGCCAATGGACCTCCGGGTTAAACCCGGAGGTCCATTGGCTGAACCACTGCTTGTGCACAGGTTGCATAGAGAATTTGATAGCCTTTCCATATGACCTAACGCGCCAATAAACGCGCTAAATGGCGAGGTGTTTGCTCGCAATTGATGACAGGGCTTCTAGTTTTAACTGTATATTCAATTAACTTGGTTATTCAATTCAGAAATATCCAATTAAGTGGGCTCCACTGTTCTGTGAATTAAACTGTTTAAAATATCAAACATTGTACCAATTTCTTTCCAGAATGGCAAAATAAAGCTTAACCCTCCAACATCCGAATCAGCGAAATCTTCCCACATAATTTATAAACTGAGTATTGTGCAGTTGAAAAATACAAATTTCAAAACATTTCAACAAAACAATATTATGTGACCAAATGGAATTTTTAGAAAAATTTAAAAAAAATATAATTAAGGCCTCACAAAGTAGATCTGTTTCTCAGGTCATTTTCTGTAAAACTGTACAGTTAAAATTAGAAGTCCTGTCACGAATAGTGCGCTTATCTAGGCTTAATTGCGCATTGGAATTGCGCGCAATTGCCATATCGAATGGCATCCAAAGCACGGCAGGTTCTCCTGGTTACCCATAGCATTCAGATGCAATGTTTCAGCCAATGGATCTCCGGGTTACCCGGAGGTCCATTGGCTGAAACATTGCTTGTGCACAGGCCATATGTACAGAATTTGATAGCTTTACTTGGGCCATAACGCGTACATTAACGCGCATATCAACGTGCTATTTGTGCGCATTTCATGACAGGACTTCTAGTTTTAACTGTGTATTGGCGGGTGTTTTTTTTCATCTTATTTTTCATTTTTGTAATTATTTCTTTGCCCTCATAAGGTCATGTTCAGGGTTTGTTTTATGTTTTAGGCCTCATAATCTACAGAATAGCATGGGTGCTGGTGTATTCCGTCCCTAATGAGTGCAAGAAGGCTTTGCAATGCTAAAGCACTGCAAAGCCTTGTTGCACTCAAGGGACAAATTTATCAATTTTATTAACTTGGGTAAAATATCAGACAGAAACCATTTAATTTTTATTTTTTTAAGTTTGCATTGGTTATAAAAAAGAGAGCATGCGGCAGCCAAAAGCACCATGCGGATGGGGAGGGGGCAGATTTTTAACTTTTTTAGGCCTAAACCAACAAATTTTGATATTGTGTGCACAGGGTAATGAGTTCAGTGATGTTTTGACATTTTGGTAGTATAACCTCAGGGCATTTCAAAAGCATAATAAACCGTAAATGGCGACAAACTCAACCATATTGTAAAAGGCAATGATTCAATAAACATATTCCGCCAACAACTGAATGAAATTAACAACTCAAATTCTCTGTCCCATCTAATATCATCAACAGATTAAAAACATTCACAATTCAATCCAGAGATTTAAATTGGATATCCAGAATGAAGCAGAAAAGTTCAACAACATCCAACCACAAACTTAACCAGACACTGTACAATTTAGAAAAATAATGTTTTCCTGATTTGGAATCTAAAGTATGAAATTTGTGTACAATTTACAATAGAGCATTCTATGCAGAGAAAAAAATCAATATTCTTCCATGCAGCATAATTCTGTGGACCTTTTCTCAACAGGTCACTATATTCCTCTATCTGTTTAACTAATTAGAAACTGACTCATCCAAATATGGTGACTGAATGTGTCTCGCATCAGATACATTAATTGGATGTCAACTTTGAGAGTCTTGTTATTCTGGAGTAATGTGGAGCTTGACTCTTACCATTCTGACCTGTAGGGCTGCATGGTATATTGATAAACCGATATATACCGGTATTCAAAACAATATCGATAGAATACTGGTGTAATTAAAAAAATATCCGTTTATCGTCATTATTTATTTACCCACAATTTAATTTTCAAGATGTTTTGAGTTTTTTAACCTTAACCCCGAATGAATAATATTTTCTCCCCCCACTGCATGTGTAACATACGTCTGTCCAGGGTGAGACAGCAGGGAGAGACAGATGTATCCCACCCCACCCATGTGACATTATACATTTATAACGTTATTATGACGCTATGCATAGTTTTTGGCTACCAACTAATTCATATTGACGTCATCAGAATGCCGTGTGTTCAAAGCTTGCTGCTCTAAAACTCTTTAAACCCCAAGATGCCACTGTTCCTAATTGATTTCGTGGTATATACCTTTGGTATATAAGTAACTTTTGCATGCTCTTTCCGATGGTGTCATTAGTTTTTCAAAACAACGAATACCAAATGAATTGATTATATCAGCACGTGACCGTCGATTACCTCTGGCTAACGTAAACGTTGTATAGTAGGGGAGAAAAATAATCCCTGATGGGTACGGGTGTGGGATGGGAAAATCTCACCCTCGGAGCTTTATTCTTACTGTCCAGCGCCTATGGGGGAAGTGCTGCATGATTTTTTTTTTGACCACTATTTCTGTACTGCCCAGTGCTTGCAGGGAAGGTTGAATGTCATAAATGCAAGCTGTAGGCTATGCTAAAGGAATCTAGGTTATGAGCCTCTGCAGCCATCACGGTTGACTGAACCCGACCACAACAGGATGTTCTGATCTGGACATTATACAGAGTCAACAAAGACGTAACAAAGGTTTTCAGGTTTCAGGCCTGCATAGCTGTCATGGTTGACTGATTCTGACTAAAGAATATGAATAGGATTTTTAAAGAATTTTCCTCATATTGGACCAAGTTAACATTTGGGTTCTCATAAGGTGACCAAATATGAACCCAGGGAATTAATTTGAACAAACTTGAATTTGACACCCAGAAGAATGTTGTACAGCGGAACCCACTTAATTGGATATCTCTTAACTAAATAACCCTGTTAACTGAATATAATTTCCCCAACATAAAACCATTTACCATACCTCTTGCACAAATTTGACCTGTTGATTGAATATAGGTTAGAGTAATCTCCTGTTAATAAATAAAAAATCTTGTAACCTGTCAAGAAATTACCCCGACTCTCCCCAGTTTTCCTTTGTTTATAGACCTATTAGGCCTCAGTTTGGCCAATACAGGCATTGAATCTATTATATCTTGTTTGACAGAGCTCATGAAGCTCTGTCAAACAAGATATAATAGAATAAATGTTAAGTTTATCTCTGGAATACAGGAAAGTGACACAATCCCTGTTAATTGAATACTCCTGTTAATTGAATAATTTTCATTGGCAAAATGACTATTCAATTAACAGGGATCCATTGTTCTGACCTTGCTGATAGCACAGTACATTTTGTATTGCACAGCACAAACACTGTGGTGTATTTTAGTTAGACTACTTCATTCTTCAGTAAGGAGGGCATTAACCCTTTACCCAATGCAGACTGTATCAAAATTTATTTTTTAAATATCATTTTTTAAAATTTTTCAAAAAATTTCAACAAAACCATATCATGTGACCCCTCATTGGAACGAGCTCATTGAGCTCGTTCCAGCAAGGGGTCACATGATATGGTTTTGTTGAAATTGTTTGAAAAATTTAATTTTTTCAACTGCTCAATTTGCATATTACTCGGGCGGATGTGGGCGATTCGTTAGGTAAAGGGTTAACTAACGAGCATGTTTAGTGCAAAGTGTGACAGGTCTTCTACTTTCCACTGTACATGTACAGAGTAACTCTGTTAATTGAATGGTCACTTTGCCACAAGTTTACCTCTAGCAAAAGTGGGTATTCTATTAACAGGGTTCCACTGTACATAAAATATCAAATGATTCTGACTGGTGGATCTGAAGAATATTTTTATGAAGAATTTTACTCATATTACACTTATATATTCATTTTTTTTTGGTGTTTAATGTCACATATTTCTGCACGATGGCTAATCGTGACTGCAACATGGATATCAAGTCCAGCCAATCATTTATACCCATATTGCCCATTTCAGAGGACTTTCACCACGGCATTGGTTACTGGGTCCTATTGTACCAGTAAAACAGAGCTTTTTTACCACAGTACACAGGCAATACGTCACTTCCCAGGGTTCCCATCATATGGCAGTTAAAATTCAGGCTCCCACAGGCAGATCCCAAAAACCCCAGGAACATGATTTGCATAAACCTGAATCAGATCCTCCTAAGGATATTGTATATCAAAAATCATAAAGATGAATTGTTTTGAGGTTTTTTTTTTCTCTTTCATTTTTGAAAAGTGCTGACTCAGCATTTTTTTATTACCAATCCCAGAGCGCCCCATGACGTAACCAATTGAGATTTTTGAGTCCACTCAATTCTATTGGTCCAAATAACAATTCTTTGTTCTGTGCAGTTTGGGAAATATGGGCATTTTGACTTTCATTTCCTATTTTTAGCTCCCAGGGTTTCCACAGGGGAGCAGAAAATTGGGTGAGGGGAGTGGCGGGGGGCATAAATGAAGTACATGTCCTTGAATACAATTCCATACCAACTTTGGTCCAAATGGGCCTATCGGGTTGGGAAATAAAGTTCGGGGAGGGCCAAAAATATTGCCTCTCCCAGCACATGCCCAAGTATTGCCGGACAAACTTTTTTTGAACAAACTCAAATCTTGAGCATATAATGAAGCTGCAATTGCGACTGGTAGGGCTGCATGATATCCAAAACTGAAAACCTGTATCGGTATTCAAAAACATACCATGGTATACTGGTATATTGAAAACTGCTCAGATATATAAACATAGGTACCACAATCGAGACATGTGGCATCACAGTCGGAACGAATAAGCATGCCTCGATGATGTGGTTCGAAAAACATTTACCCAACGCAGACGAAATTTATTATTTTAAAAATCAGTTTATCAGATTTTCCCCAAAAACTTCTACAAAACAATATCTTGTGACCACTCATTGGAACGAGCTCAACGAGCTTGTTTCAATGAGGAGTCACATGATATAGTTTTGTTGAAATTTTTTAAAATTATTTTTTCGACTGGGGAATTTGTATATTACGAGGGCACATGCAGATGATTCCTTGGGTAAAGGGACAATATTATTCATTCGAGGGTACAGTTAAAAAACTCAAGTCATCTTGAAAATTAAATTGTGGGTAAATAAATAATGACGATAAACCGATATTTTTGTAATTACATCGGTATTCAATCGATATTGGTTTGAATACCGGTATATATCGGTTTATCAATATACCGTGCAGCCCTAGCGACCGGTGGTTTGTGAAAAGATTTGTGAAGAATTTGGGGGGTCTCCAGCAGTGCCCCTAGTCCATTGGGCTTAGCTTCTTGTATTGAACAAACCTGGAAGGTTATCCTCCAAAGATAATTTATACAAAGTTTGATTTGGTTTGGTCCAGTGGTTTTTGAGGAGAAGACCGATATGCAAAGTTCAACGAATGATGAAAGACAGACTTTAAGTGATGGCAATAGTTCACCCTTACATTGACTCTGGTGGTGAGCCTGATAGTTTAAGAAACATTACAATGCATTCAGGGGGGAGTAATATATGAACAAGTCTCTTGTATCTCCTCTCTGTGCTTCAATTTAATGTTGTGCTTGAAATGATGGATATTCAGAAAGAATTGGGGATTGACAGTTGTAACTTTGAAATGTAGAAAATGGGATGCTACAGTTAAAACTAGAAGACCTGTCATGAACTGTGCGCTTATCTACGCTTAATTGCGCGTAAGAATTGTGCACAATTGCCATCGAATGGCATCCAAAGCATGGCAGGTTCTCCTGGTTACTCAAAGCAAACACACGCAATGTTTCTGCCAATGGACCTCTGGGTTACCCAGAGGTCCATTGGCTGAGACACTGCTTGTGCACAGGCCATATGCACAGAATTTGATAGCCTTACTATGGTTGTAACGCGTAGATTAACATGCAAATCGACGTGCTATTTGTGCACATTTCATGACAGGACTTCTAGTTTTAACTGTATTAATACTTCACACTTATATAATCTGTATCACAATTTATAACCAATGCCACATGCGGAAAGTGGTTTTGGTTTTTGAGTTAAATGCATTTTGAGTTGAATCCAGACATTGTTGCAATGAATCTGTAATGTTTTTGAGCTACAAGTTCAAAGAGAACTGGTATCAGTTAAGACAATTATGGATAATACTTCCATCAGAACATGTTAACTTCTGACACACTAACATCGTTTATGTATTCTCTTTGGAATGAAATATTCATTACAATACATTTTTTTTTCTTTTTTATTTGCAGCACCTGAACATAAAATATAACAATAAAACAAATCAGATTACAGAGAGAATATAATGCAAGGAAATGGCATAGCCAAAAAGGCTGTCTTATTGCCATTCTCTTTTAGGCCGTGGTTATTTATTTATTTACTGGTGTTTTTAAGGTCACATATTTCTGCACAATGGCTAATCATGACCATGACAGTTTTACGGGTGGAGGAAGCCAGAGTACCCAGAGAGAACCACCGAGCAACTGTCAGCTCCCCAACATACGAACTCCACACAAGCAGGGTTAGCATTGGTTGAAGACAGGTGCACCATCGACGTGCAGTATGCCTTAGTACACAACGCCACTGTGCCCCCACATGGGCAATGGGGGCGAAGTGTCTTGCCCAAGGACACAACATGGTTGCCGCAGGTGGGATTCGAACCGAGGACCTCTCGGCTTGCAGCCTGCACCTCTACCTACTGAGCCACCGCGTGCCTTAGGCCATGGTTAGTTAAGTTTCAGTTTATCATTATTCCAGGCTATCAGAACAAAATGTTGAATGAGGTTATTATTAATTTTATCCTCATAGGAAAATGGAGTACTAGTAATATATCCCTTTCCACAAGATGCATATTTTATCATTTTGCACTTACACACTGCTGCCTTGCATGTGTAGATTGCCTTAGATAGTAGAACTTTCAATGGCCACGGTTATGAACAGAGAAGCCTTTCACAGAAAGCCTCATTTAGTTTAGTCAACATTTTACCCTTAATAACACCAGCTGATAACACCAGACTATTGCCTCATTATTGCCAGATTGCTATAATCTAGCATTTCAATGGATGGGGAAGAAACATGAAACGGTGTTTTCTCCTGGCCCTATAAAGGAGGTGACCCATTTGCAAAGCTAATAATAAAGAAAATGCATTATTATTTTGGGCAAAGAAAGGAAATGAGGCAAATAATGCTAAACTGAAAATTTATTAACCACAGCCTTATACAAAAAAAGTATTCTTGATAGCAAGGCTTGTGATTGTGATGTTTTAGACCTGTTTTTTGACAAGCTGCCTTCGAAGGTACATTGGAGCTCACTTAACTGGATATCTCTTAACTCAATAACCCTGTTATTTGAATATAATTTCCAAACACAAAACCATTTACCATACCTCCAGTACAAATTTGACCTGTTAATTGAATATAGGTTATAGAGTAAACTCCTGTTAATTGAATAAAAACAAGAGGCCCCACGGGGCCTGAAGCGCTCATCTTGTACAGAACACAATTTAAACAGAGTCCAAGAATGAGTCTACATTAAGCAAGCCATCTCCATAGGCTACACTGTCAATCCTTGAGTCCCTCAGGAGTGACAAAAATAATCTGGGCATCATGCCTTTTCTTCAGTTGACCATAAGTAAAATGCAGAGCTCCCCTATGAAGCCCCTTGATACAACCTATGGGGATTAATCTTAGTACCTCTAGAGGGTACTGAATACAAAATTTTTAATTCTTCAGCAAAATGGCCAATTCCGGCTCTCATAGAGAGCCCAAATATTAACCCAGGCTCTTGATTTGAACACAGTTAAATCTGACTTCCCTAGAGATGTTGTGTACCGAATATGAAAGCATTCTGACTGTTGGATCTGAAGAAGAGAAATTGTAAAGAAATTTCTTTGAATTGCACTAAGTTCAAATTTGGGCTACCATAGCAAGCCCAAATATTGACCTATGGATCCGATTTGAACAAACTTGAATCTGACCCCCCTAGAGATGTTGAATACCAAATGTGAAAGCATTCTGACAAGTGAATCTGAAGAAGATGATTTTTGAAGAAATTCCCTCATATTGTACTAAGTTAAATTTCATGTTCCCATATGGAGCCCAAATATTAACCTAGACACTCGAGTTGAACAACCTGGAATCTGACCCCACCTAGAGATGTTGTATACCAAATATAAAAGCATTCCGACTGGTGGATCTGAAGAAGAAGATTTTTAAAGAAATTTTCTCATATTGCACTAAGTAAAAATTTGGGCTACCATAGTGAGCCCAAATATATACCTAGGGATTTGATTTGAACAAACTTGAATCTGACCCCCATAGAGATGTTGCATACCAAATATCAAAGCATTCTGACTGATGGATCTGAAAAAGAAGATTTTTTTAAATTACCCTCCATATTGAACAAAGATAAAATTTGGGCTTCCGTAGGAAGCCCAAATATTAACCTAGGGACTTGGTTTGAACAATCTAGAATCTGACCCTCATAACAATGATGTACACCAAATATTAAAAGATACTGACTGGTGGTTCTGAAGAAGAAGATTTTTAAAGAATATTCCCCATATTACCCTATGTTAAAACTTCAGGCTCCTGTAGAGAGCCCAAATATGAACCAATGAGCTTTATTTGAACAAACTTTTATCTGACCCCCCTATGAATGCTGTATACCAAATATCAAAAGATTCTGATGATTGGTTCTGGAGAAAAGATTTTTTTTAATTTTTGCAAATATGCTGACTCAGCATTTTTTCGATGCCCATTACAGAACACCCTAACATAACCGATGGCAATTTTTTTTTACCATTCAATTCTACTGGTCATAAAGATACTTCATACCAAATAAAAGCTCTCTGTTCCGTGGGGTTTGGGAAATATGGGCATTTGAAAATATTTCTATTTTTAGCTCCCAGGGTTCCCATGGGGATGCGGAAATTTTTTTTTTTGCATGGGTCAAGTACTTATGACCCAATACTACCACAAACCAAATTTGGTTCATACCGGACCATCGGTTCAGAAAATAGAAATTTTGGGCGGGGCCAAAAATCTTACCCCTCCTATTACAAAGCCAAATATTACTTTACGAATTTCGTTTGAACAAACTTGATTTTACACCTCATATGGAAGCTCCATAGCAAATATCAAGTCATTGCACACACTGGTTCTTGAGAAGATTTTAAAAATATTTTGGAGCATTTTCCCCCACTCCCTCCCTATGGGGCCGGGCATACTGAGTTGAACAAAAATGAAATGCCCCTTTGGGACCATCACTCACACAAACTTTCACTTGAATTGGCCCAGTGGCTTTGGAGGAGAAGACCAAAACATGGTGTTGACGGACGACGGACGGGAAGCGATTAGATTAGCTCAGCTTGACTTTGTCATGATCAGCTAAAAATCTTGCAGCCTGTCGAGAAATTATCCTGACTCTCCCCAGTTATCCTTTATTTCTAGACCTATTTGGCCTCAGTTTGGCCAATGCAGGCATTTAATCTATTACATCTTGTTTGACAGAGCTCATGGAGCTCTGTCAAACAAGATATAATAGAATAAATGCTAAGTTTATTCTAGAATATAGGAAAGTGACACAATCCCTGTTAATTGAATACTCCTGTTAATTGAATAATTTTCATTGGCAAAGTGGCTATTCAATTAACAGGGTTTCACTGTATTATAGTGGATAGTGTATGGTTTGTGTGGGCATCCCACATGAAAGCACAAAACGGCAGATCATCCACCTAATACAAAAACACCAGAAATATTAGCTAGGTGCCAGCCAATGGATCATTGGTTCAAACAAGGCTCCAGGGGTGAAGACACATATGCACAATGATTATGGCAGGAATCTTTAGGATGGAAAAGCCCTCAGCCACGCTTCAGAAGTGACCCCACCACTGTAAAAAGTTGTAATGAGGCAATATGATAAGGGATACAGGTCACAAAGCACACCATGGTCATTTGTTCAGAAACAGGCTTGTCCTTTTGAGGCAGGCGATCACCCCGGGCTGCAGTCGACCGCATGAGTTCAAAATTCCGTGTACAGTAAACATCCGCCTAACCCCAATTTCAGCGACCCATTAACTCAGTCGAAGGCACCTCAAAATCGGCCGTCTCAAACAGCAATTTTCGTGGATTGATGGAGGTAACAAAGCAAAGTGCAATTTGTGGAGTTTGTTGTGTGTCGTCGATGCAGTCACCCAGAGACAGTAAGTAACTTTCCAAACAGCGAGAGGTCTGCCAATTCCAAAGTTGTAATTAGTTATTACATTGTTCATCGGACTGTGACAACTCTCGTGTCACGCGCGATTACGGCACATACCATCCCCAAGCCAGTTCGACCCGTCGATTTGCCTGGTACGTTTCGTCCCAAAATCAAAGCCAGGACGATTTGTCCCCCAAATCTGATTGATTAGCCCCAACATGGCTTGGTTATCTGGATGCAAGATAACTGTAACACTCACCATTAGTGAGTGTCATGGCTAACCTAGTATCTTGCATCCAAATATTCAAGCCTGCATCTGTTCATTACGTAATGACGTACATCATAATTACACAAACCATGTACCATAAAATGATATTAGTTATCTACCCAGCAGACTAAAACAAAATGGCCCCCACAAACCATAAATGGCCCTCCTGGGGTCATTTTAGGAAAACCCAAAATGGACCTCCTGGGGTGATTTGAGGCGAACCATAATAGCCCTCCTGCAATATTCAAAATGACAAGCCTGCAGAAAGCACACTGTGGTTTATCTCGCTATTCACATTTTTTATTTTCAGTAGAAAGCATCAATATAATGAAAACATTAGAGTAGTTGCTATGGTACCACTGAGTGTCACATCAAAAATCTCATATTTTTTATGCATATCTAGATACTCAGGGGTCGAAATAACGCTTGTCTACTTGTCGCTGACAAATAATTTCTACCAGCGACAATAAAACAATAAATTCACTTGTCCTGGGCGACAAGTGTATTTTTGCCATGACTTTTTATGTTACTGTAATCATTCCCAAACATACCAATTCCAATTGCAGAAAAAAATCTGAAACAATCGGCACAGTTAACAATAATTACATTCCACTTCCATTTTGTTTGTGGGGGAAACTTGTTTCTATTTTGAACCAAACACGACATAGATATTGAGGGAGATTCTGTGCGTACTCGTCATCATCTAGTGTTTTCTGGGGAAAACTTGTTTCCATTTTTACTAAATTTATACGTCATTGGTAATGATTGAAAATTAATGCGTACACGTCATGCAATGCCGGGGTAACTACATAACAGTTGAAAGACGTGTTCAGCGTCATCTGCAAAGAGTTTAGTCCTGGGTAAATTTATAACGAAAAACCCCTGAATTGACTCGGAAAAATCTGCAGAATGCACAAAGGGGGCCGAATGTGTTGAAAGTCAATTTGTTCAAGTTGCTTTCAATGGGTGACAAGTGAAAAAAAAAAATTTACTTGTGACAGGTGACAAGTAAATTTTTTTGAACATTTCGACCCCTGGGACTGCATTATCAAGTCAGCAAATAACCTCAAAAGACTACATCTGACAAAAGGTAAGGTACCAACAAGATTGTGCCTAACAAAATATATTTTTACACAATTACCAAAATATAGATATTTTTTAAAAGAACATAATTCATTCTCATCAATACCAAACCATTATTTTTCCCTGGGTTGAACTCTGGTGCTGAAGGGGGTTTAGGGGGCCATGAACCCTCAAATTCAACCAGGCTCTCACCGACTGAAAACAACCAATACATGTAGTTTTCGTCGTATCTAAACATAACTAAGAGCAACTGTCATCCAAAACAGCCTCATGCAGCATGACTTGTAGCATATACAACCCCAGTCTCTGTAAGACTCCCTACCACCTTAGGTCTACTTGCACTCTGAACCCAGGTAGGCAGTTCTGAGGTGGCAAGAATACAGAGACGAGGGTCAGAGAAGTGCCTCCCTGGGAGGGGAACATATGGGATGTAGACATGCTGGTGCCAGTCATAATGATAGCCACTCATACTTATACAGTTATGTTTGGCATTTGGCCAATTTGGGTTGGTCAATGATCATGTCCAGATACCAATTTGGAGCCTTGTGCATAGTGTTGAAACGACTTCTGAATTTTGGAGTCGACAACCCCTGCCAAATGTCGGGGTTGGGTAGTCTCAAGTCGACTAATCGGCAGCACGCTGTATCATTATAATACGATAACTTTTCTATAGGCCTGTTATAAACATACCCGCTGACAGACTATGTGATCTTCTGCATGAAACATTTAACAGCATCAATAAAACTTTGTCTCAAAATAGGTTTACCTTGACGTAGATTCACTGAATGAATTTAACGAAAACAAATTTTGAATCCGCCATTAAACTGATGAGTAACGTTTCAAATGGCGTGGCATCCTGACTTTAGCCACAATTTCTTGCTGTGCTATTATGCTCACTTGACAATGAAAATAACCTTAGACTATGCACTACGGATGGTGGGCATATCATACCCTGGTCATTTGGTTTGTTTGTTGGTGTTTGTTTGTTTGTTGGTGGTTAACGTCACATATTTATGCACCATGGCTAATCGTGACACAACATGGAGATGAAGTCAAGTTTAGTCAATCGTCGATCTACATGTTGCCCATTTTAGAGGACTTTCACCCCAAGCATTGGTGACTGGGTCCTATTTTACTAGTAAAGCGGAACTGGTTTACCACAGTAAACAAGTGCTGCTTACCTCCCGGGGTTCCCACAGGGAAGGTCATTTGGTACCCGGCCATTTATACACATCTTTACGGTTTGTACTGGGAAACGCCCGAAGTGCGCTGTCGCCGATGTGAACGTTTTGAAGCCATTTTTGAAAATAATATTTTGTATAAGTATTGGCATGTATGTATTCGATGAGGGGTGGAGTGGGTGGTTCGTGCTTGTGAAATTGAATTTTAGTTGAGTTAGGAAGATGTTAGAAGTGTAGCACAGACAGAAATTCTGATTTCAAAAGTTTCCATTCCTTTGATTTCCTCACCGGGCTTTGAATCGGATATTTTGCTGTGATGTTGACAGATCAAAGACATCCCCGACACATTTATCATGAGTGCAACACGAGGCCTACAGTGAACTGTGCATGTGGAATCGTCTCATAGAATAGATGACACTCTTGTTTTGAAGACAAACGTAAAACCAATGCAGTGTAGTTACATTGTTTCAATATTTTAGGTTATCTGTCTTAACACACCCCATGCCTAAAAAATGTACCGATTAGTCGACTTCAGATTTTATCGTCGACTTTTGACAAAAATCGCGTCAGCGTCGATTAGTTGTTTCAACACTACTTGTGCATTATAACACCTGAACACAGTTTCAGCATTTCAACTTTGTAAGTAAACACTAAAAGCAAGCTATTAATTGAACAGAATATGTTTTCATTTTTGAAATTCACTTTTAAAAAAATTCCACAATCCAGTATAAGTATTTCCATTAATTCCTTGTATCCAGCACCGTATGTAACTATGTAACATGAAATCAACTAACACTGTGCATTTTTACAGCCTTAGTCAGTGAATATTTTCATTTATTATATGCTAGCCTGTGAATTATCAAAAATTATCTAAAAGATATTTCGCGATATCTATCGACTCGATAGATATGAGAAATATTCCTCAGTATATATATATTCCTCAGTAGCTTCCAAAATGATGTCACGCTTCGGCGCATGACGTTGCCTTGAAGGAATGATCAGCTGATCTTTGTTATTGTTTTGAAAGGTACACATCTGGGCTCGAATTGGCTGAATATTGTGCTATAAAATGTCTCATAGCACATAATAAAAAAGAAAATCTACTCTATTTTAGTCAGTATCTGGAATTATCTCATGAGTGTGGACCTGAAAGTTTTATTTTTCACGAGCACTTGCATGAGTGAAAAAAAATATTTCAGGTCCACATGATAAATTTTTTCTGTAGCTTCCTAAATGACGTTAGGCTTCGGCGCATGATGACACCTTGAAGGAACAATCAGCAGCTTTCTGTTATTGTTTTGAAACTGTTTACAGTCGAATTGAGCTGAATATTGTGCAGTAAAATATCATGTAGCATATAATAAAAAGAAAATCTACGCTATTTTAGTGAATATCGGGAATCATCTCACTCGTGTAGACCTGAAAGTGCTAGTTTTCACTCGGGGGTGCGGTGGCGTTGCGGTAACCGGTTCTTGTTAGATCACCGAAGCTTGTTTGTTTGTTTGTTGGTGGTTAACGTCACATATTTATGCACCATGGCTAATCGTGACACAACATGGGGATGAAGTCAAGTTTAGTCAATCGTTGATCTACATGTTGCCCATTTTAGAGGACTTTCACCCCAAGCATTGGTGACTGGGTCCTATTTTACTAGTAAAGCGGAACTGGTTTACCACAGTAAATTAGTGCTGCTTACTTCCCGGGGTTCCCACGGGGAGATCACCGAAGTTAAGCAACATCAAGCCTGGTTGGGCCTTGGATGGGTGACCGTGTGAGCGATCGATTCAGACTCCCACATTGTGTCCTTGGGCAAGGCACTTAACCTCGACTGTCCACGTGGGGGCACGATGACGCCGTGTACTAAGGCGTACTGCACATTGATGATGCACCAATCTAACCCTGCCTGTGCTGCAGTGCAGACTTAAGATGTTGGGGAGCTGGTAGCTGCTCATCATTGCTCGGTGGTTCTCTCCGGGTACTCCGACTTCCTCCACCTGTAAAACTGTCATCGACACAATATGACCTTGGCTGTTAAAGTGCCGTTACACCTTAATAAATAAATAAATAAATAATTAGTTTTCATTTTGGGGTTCCCATGGGTGGGGGATAATGGGCGCAAGCGCTCATGAAAAATAAAACTTTTAGGTTCACACTTATGAGATAATTCTCGATATTCACTAAAACAGTGTAGATATCCTCTATTAATTCCTTGAATCCAGCACCTTATGTAACATGTAACCGACTAACCATGTGCATTTTTACAGCCTTAATCAGTGGATATTTTCATGTAGTGTGTAATATGGCAGCATATCAACTATGTTAACATAAACAGCATCCGCACCCATGCTAATTCCAGTCTCACAAATCGCTGCCACTGTTGAATGCAAATTTATAGTTTCTGAACAATATCAATGATGAGTTGTTGCTAGCAGCTAGCCCTGAGTAGTGCCCAGTACCAGAAATTCTCGAACCTGTTCCTGTTTTATTTTTAACTATACAGTTAAAACTAAAAGTCCTGTCATGAATTGCGCGCTTGTCTTGACACAATTTCGCACAGGAATTGCGCACAATTTTCCTATTGAAAATACCCAAATTACCACAGAGTCTTGCCATTACTCACAGCAAACACAAGCAATGTTTCAGCTAATGGACCTCCGGGTTAAATCCGGAGGCCCATTTTCTGAACCATTGCTTGTGCATAGGCTGCGTAGAGAATTTGATAGCCTTTCCATGTGACCTAATGCGCCGATAAACACGCTAAATGGCGAGGTGATTGCGTGCAATTGATGACAAGACTTCTAGTTTTAACTGTATTCCTAACTGGGTAATATTCCAACTACATTATCAAGGCATTCCTTCAGCTTAATGATGTGGCTGGAATATTTTATCACAGTCAGAACAAATCAGGTTTATGTACCCCTCACTCCACACCACTGCCCCCCACCAACTCACCCCTTCCCCTCCCCCCCCCCCCCCCCCCCCCCCCCCAAAGAAAAAGTAAAAATTAAAAAATTGGTCTTTTTCAAGTCACCATGATTCAATTCAAGGTTCAATTTGATTCCAAAATAATACACCCACATTGATTCAAATCGAAAATGCACAAATCGCAGGGCATTGGATAGATGGACAATATTGCCCCCACATCTTTGACACAAATTAATGAGATCTGACAAAAAGATATCATTGGTTAGTTTAACCCTTTACCCAATGCAGACGATATCAAAATTTATTATTTTAAATATCATTTTTTTAAATTTTTCAAAAAATTTCAACAAAACCATATCATGTGACCCCTCGTTGGAATGAGCTCGACGAGCTCGTTCCAACAAGGGGTCACATGATATGGTTTTGTTGAAATTTTAAAAAAAAAATAATATTTTTTCAACTGCTGAATTTGCATATTATGTGGGCAGATGCAGGTGATTCATTGGGTAAAGGGTTAAATTATTCAACATCACCGAAAAAATTAGCCAAGCAAAACACTGGTACCTGACATCATAATTATGGGGTTATAAGACACTTTTTCCTCTTTTCAGAGAAATCCAATTACCAGAATGAATAATGGATTTACTTGGTTACTTGTGATTGCTTTATGTTGTATGTCATATTAGCCTTCTAAATTTTCTTACTATTAACCCTTAACTGCTCCATTTAATATTGCTCTGAACAAGAGCACCGCCTAGCACTGCATAATACAGTAGAACCTGTCTTGAGAGACCGCCCTTTTTGCCGAGCAAAGGTGGTCTCTCATTACAGGTTGAGGTTTTTGCTTGTCAGAGAATGATCAACCAGAAAATACTTATTGCAGAAATGGAGAAGAACTGATTTTTCAACTTTTTAAAAATTTTAATTCAGTTTTAATACAAGTACAAAGGCATTGTTCAATAAATTACAGTTAAAAGTACATAAACTTAAAAACTCTTTTTGATTATGATGTGAAGGGGCTGATCCATCCAAAATAGTAATTTCTTACTTTTATATGAACAAAGTGTTCTCTTTCTATCAATATTTTCAAATGAGCTATTTTTATAAAAAAAAATTACAGTTGAATCTTGAAAAGTCAACGTTTTTGTGTCTGTTAGGTTTTGTTTTATTATTAGCAAATAATTTCAGTCACATTTTGAGTAAAAATAAGCTTATGTAGATGTTTTAGTTTGCTTAATCCTCATTGATTTTGTCACACTTAAACAATGGACATAAACTAAGTTTGGTTTTTTAACATTTATCTTCATCTTTTCACAGGGATCTTGATAAAAAATTTTTTTAGACTTGAAGAGTTATACAACTGAATAACAATATAGTTTTCAGACAATCTACAGTGAAATATATTTGTAATACTTGTGTATGCTTTCAGATATTGAGGTTCTGGGGGACAATTGTCTTGACTAACAATTTCACTGTTGGACAGATGTCCTGGTTACATTTTTGAACTATTGATTTCTGTACACATTGCATTGATCTTAATTGATTTTAATACTCTTAAATTGCCAAAAATTTATTTTCTGGTCTCTCAAAACAGGTGAAAAACTGAGTTTTTGCCACAGTTTTGCAGTCTCTGGTCTCTCAAGACCGGTGGTCTCTCATGACAGGTGGTCTCTCACGACAGTGGTCTCTCAAGACAGGTGTCACTGTATAACAGGTAGGCTTTTTTTTGCATTGTCCATAACTACTGTTTTTATCCAACCAATAACATTGTACTCAACCCCGCTTTGAACATAACCTGTATTTTAGTGTGACGGAGACACAAACGACTCTGGTTACAAAAATCCAATCATACTCAAAACCACACTTGCAAGGGTTATGGTGGTTAACTTCTGGGCCGAGTTTGAAAAAGATCAGACAACAAATGGCTGAGAAATGCTCCAGTCAAAAATGTGTCCACAGTCTGTATAATTTCTTAGTCAGACTGTACCATAACTCTGGCTGGGAAACTCTAATCAAACTTAAAATCACTCAAGGTTTGCATAGATTTTCATGGCGGTTAACTTCTGTGCCAAGTTTGAAAACAAGAGGCCCCAGGAGGCCTGAGGGCACTCACCTGACATGGTAGCCTAAATATCAACCCAGAGAATTGATTTCAACAAGTTGCATCTGCTCCTCCTAAGAAAAGCTTATACCAAATATCCAAAGATTCTGACCAGTGGATCTAAAACTAGAGTGATGTCATGCATGCAGCCCGACTTTTCCAGGAATGGCAATGCTTAGACGCAAAATAGTCGGAGCCATTTTTTAGTAACAGTTCACCTAACGAATCTGCCATATCTGCACACATGATATACAAAATTTGCTATTCAAATTTTATTTTTTCATTTCTCTACTTCAAAACATACCTCCTGACCTATTAATGGAACAAACTTGATGAGCTTGTTCCAATAAGGACTAATAAGCCATGGTTAGAAGTAAAAAATGAAAAAATCTGATGTTTCAGAAAAATAATTTGTACTGTTGGCTTCAACTTGTGTTAGGTATAGGATTAAAGATGCAGTACATAAATCAATGTTGGGCTATACAAGTCAATTTTCTTTTTTGCATGTAATAACTCCCAATCCTTCAAAATGCATTTTGGGAATAATTGCCTAAGTGACACGGGGAGTTGGGGGGGGGGGGGGGGGGGGGGGGGTGGGGGGAGGGAGGAGGGGGCGTTGTGGAACCTATATTCAATCAAATAATCCAAACTGGAGTTATCAGTCGGCAACCAATTGTTTACAGACAGATGGATGGACCGACAGAAGCACAGACGAAAGTCATGACTATAGCCCTGACTATAAACAGTCAGTCTAAAAATGCATTTTGTACCAAAGACAAAATGTTGCATGAATGGCCCTGGGTGAGGAAGAGGTGGGTGGGGGTGAGGGGTGGGGGAAAGCGGGGGTGTGTCAGGGGGAGTCCATTTTTTTCCACATGGTCAGTCTAAATACTTCAGAATGCATTTTAAGCAGAGAAAAAAAAATACCTAACTGGCACCATGGGGGTGGGGGTGTTTGTCTGGGTTTTTGTGGTTACCACAAACTTCAACCAAAACTGTAAAAAAGCATTTTTGACGAAAGACAAAAAAGGTGCCTAATTGCCCCACCCCCAGGGGGTGGGGAGGGTGGGGTGGAGGTGTGTGTGTGTGTGTGGGGGGGGGGGGGGGTTACATGTGGTTAAAAAAAGGTTCCGCATGTAGTGATTGTAAATAGTTCAAAATGCATATTCGAGGAAAGAAAAAATGCCTAATTGAGGGGTGGGGGGGGGGGGGGGGGAGGGGTGATGATAATTTCTGTCTGGATTTTTAACCACAAACTTTAACCAAAACTGTAAAAAAGCATTTTGACAAAAAGGAAAAAAAAGCTTCTGCATGTAGTGATTGTAAATAGTTCAAAATGCATATTGGAGGAAACAAAAAAAAAAAAAATGCCCAATTTGGGAAGGGTGGGCGTGGTGGTGTTTGTCTGGGTTTTTAAACAAAACTGTAAACCAGTATTTTTGATAAAAGAAAAAAAAGTGCCTAATTGGCCCCCGGGGTGGGGGGGGGGTTGTTTGGGTGGGAGATGGGGGGGTATATAAGTTTGAAAAAAAAAGATTCCACATATAGTGACTGTAAATAGTTCAAAATGCATATTGGAGAAAGAAAAAAAAAAGGGAAAAAAAGCCTAATGGGGGGGGGGGGGGGGTAGGGGCGGGGTGGTGTGGTGTTTGTCTGGGTTTTTAACCACAAACTTGGAGTCATCCTACCAAGCTACAATGAAATCCCTTTATAATTTTGGCCTGTGGAATATTCTAAAGATTTTCGGGCTTCGGGCCTCTGTTGCCATCACAGTTGCCCAAAAGGGGACGTTTTCATCTAGACATTATATGAAGTCAACCTATCAAGTTACAATGAAATCCCTCCATAAATATGACCTGTAGACTGTGCTAAATGTTTTCAGGCTGAGGGCCCCTGTTGCCGTCACAGTTCCCCAAAAGGGGATGTTCTCATCTAGACATTATATGAAGTCAGCTTATCAAGTTACAATGAAATCCCTTCATAAATATGACGTGTAGACTGTGCTAAAGGTTTTCGGGCTTCGGGCTCTGGCAGCCATCATGGTTGAATGATCGCAACCAAAAGGGGACATTCTGATCTAGGCATCATGTGGATTGACCCTACAAAGTTACAATGAAATCCCTTCATAAATATGACCTGTAGACTGTGCTGAAGGTTTTCGGGCTTTGGGCACCTGTAGCCATAACAGCTGCCCAATCACGCCCAAAAGGGGACTTTCTCATGTAGACATTATATGAAGTCAACCTATCAAGTTACAATGAAATCCCTCCATAAATATGACCTGTAGACTGTGCTGAAGGTTTTCGGGTTTTGGGCTCGGGCAGTCATCACGGTTGATAAATCAAGGCCAAATGGGGAAATTCTCATCTAGACATCATACAGAGTCATCGTATCAAGTTACAATGAAATCCATCCATATTAAACATGACCTGCAGACTGTGCTAAAAGTTTTTGGGTTTCGGGCTTGGACAGCCATCACAGTTGACAGATCATGCCCAAACGTAGACGTTCTCATCTAGGCATTATACAGAGGCATTCTATGAAGTTGCAATGAAATCCCTTCATAAATACGACCTGTAGACTGTGTTAATGGTTTTCGGGTTTTGGGCGCAGGCAGCCATACCAGTTGACCGATCACGACCAAAAGGGGACGTTCTCATGTACACATGACCTAAAACCTACATATGAAATTTTGTGATGATCAGACAAGAACTACTGGGTATAGCCTGTACTTGAAGGTTGAATAAAAAACTTTAATCACAAACTTTAACCAAAACTCCAAATGTCAACTAAACAGGAAGAAAAAAAAAAAAAACCCACTTGAACCTTCAGTAAAAAAACTTTAACCACAAACTTTAACCAAAACTCTAAAAGTTAACAGACGGACAGACGGATGGATGGACGGACGGACAAAAGTTATTATTATAGCCCTCACTGTAAACAGTCGGGTTAAAAAAAAAGGATTTTTGAAGAATATTCCTCATATTGAACTAAGTTATAATTCGGGCTCCCACAGGGAGCCCATATATGAACCCAGGGACTTGGCTTTAACAAACTTGAATCTCGCCCCCCTAAGGATGGTGCATACCAAATATAAAAACATTCTGACTGCTGGATCTGAAGAAGAAGATTTTTAAAGAAAATTCCTCATTTTGAACTAAGTTATCATTCGGGCACCTACAGTGAGCCCAAATATGGACCTAGGGACATGGCTTGAACAAACTTGAATCTCACCCCCTTAAGGATACTGCATACCAAATATCAAAACATTCCGACTGCTGGATCTGAAGAAGATTTTTAAAGAAACTTCCACATTTTGAACTAAGTTATAATTCGGGCTACCACAGTGAGCCCAAATATGAACCCAGGGACTTGGCTTGAACAAACTTGAATCTCACCCCCCTAAGCATGGCGCATACCCAATATCAAAAGATTCTGCCTGCTGGATCTTGAAAAGAAGATTTTCAAAGAAATTTGCCTGAAATGCACTAAGTTTAAATTTGGGCTCCTATACTGATGCCAAATATAAACCCAGGGGGCCGATTTGAACAAACTTGAATCAGATCCACCCCACAATGTCGCATACCAAATATTAAAAGATTCTGCCTGCTGGATCTGGAGAAGAAGATTTTTTAAGAAATTTACCTGAAATGCACTAAGTTCGAATTCGGGCTTCTATAGTGAGCCCAAATATGAATCCAGGGGGCTGATTTGAACAAACTTGAATCAAATCCACCCCATAATGTTGCATACCAAATATCAAAAGATTCTGCCTGCTGGATCTGGAGAAGATTTTTTAAGAAATTTGCCTGAAATGCACTAAGTTCGAATTCGAGCTTCTATAGTGAACCCAAATATGAATCTAGGGAGCCGATTTGAACAAACTTGAATCAGATCCACCCCACAATGTTGCATACCAAATATCAAAAGATTCTGCCTGCTGGATCTGAAGAAGAAGATTTTTTAAGAAATTTGCCTGAAATGCACGAAGTTCGAAATCAGGCTCCTATACTGAGCCCAAATATGAACCCAGGGGGCCGATTTGAACAAACTTGAATCAGATCCACCCTGCAATGTTGCATACCAAATATCAAAAGATTCTGCCTGCTGGATCTGGAGAAGAAGATTTTTTAATGTTTTTCCCATTGCCTACAGTGTTAAAAAGTGCTGACTCAGCACTTTTTCAAAGTCCTGAAAAAAGTACCTTGTGATCAAACAGATAGGGATTTTTTTTAACCATTCTATTCTACTGGATAAAAGTAAGCTTTATACAAAATAAGAATTTTCTGTGCCATGTAGTTTTGAAGATATGGCAGTTTTAAGGTTTTTCCTATTTTTAGCTCCTGAGGTTCCCACGGGGCAATGAGAAAATTTTTTTTTGCATCAATCAACTACTTATGACCCATTATCATCTCATATCAAATTTGGTTCAAATCAACCTCACAGTTCTGAAAATAGAAATTTTAGGCGTGGCCAAAATTTTTGCCCCTCCCATAATGAAGGCAAATAATGCCCAACAAACTTCTCTTGAACAAATCTGAGTCTACGCCTCAAAAGGAAGCTGCACACCTAATATCAAGTCTCTGCTACTGCTAGTTCATGAGAAGAAGATTTTTTAAGATTTAGGCACACTTTTTGGGCGTGGCCTTACCAAGGGGCGAGGCAACTTGATTTGAACAAAATCAAATTGCGATGTCATAACAAACTATTATCTCAAATATCAATTAAATTGGTTCAGCGGTTTGGGAGGAGAAGACGCAAACACCATGTTCATGGACGACGGACGGTGAGTGATCACTATAGCTCTCCTGACTGAAAGTCAGGTGAGCTAAAAACTGGATAACAAATGGCTGAAAAATGCTCCGGGCAAAAATGTGTCCATACTTGCACAGGTTCACATCGTGGTTAACTTATGTTCCAAGTTTGAAAAAGATTGGACTGCATATGGCTGAGAAACACTTCAGACAAAAATCAATCCGGACAGATGGATGGATATACAGACGACAGACGACAACACATTTACAAAAAATATGGCTGTTTTTTAACCCTTTACCCAATGCAGACGATATCAAAATTTATTATTTTAAATATCATTTTTAAAAATTTTCAAAAAATTCAACAAAAGTTGGAACGAGCTCGATGAGCTCGTTCCAACGAGGGGTCACATGATATGGTTTTGTTGAAATTTTTTTGGAAAAATAATATTTTTTCAACTGCTGAACCTAACCGATTAGAAAAACTGTCAACCGGTTATCCGAAATATCGATAGCGATCATCGTTCCACGTTTAGAATGTAGTAAATCTAACGCTTCTCCTTTGTGATAGATTACACCTCGAAGCCGCATTGTATATTTTGAGAAATAATCGACTTTGGCATTCAAGACTTCGTTAATGATCGGTAGTTTTCGTGAGTACTGAGTAATCGCATAAACTATTCCGTTGTATGTATAAAAATGAACATTGTCGAGTACTGGCCGAATGTGTACTCGACAACGTTCATTTGTATACGTCAAGCTCGTTCCAAAGAGGAGTCACATGATATGGTTTTGTTGAAATTTTTTGAAAAATTTAAAAAATGATATTTAAAATAATAAATTTTGAAATCGTCTGCGTTGGGTAAAGGGTTAATTAAAATTTTTCTGTTGATTTTTATTACCAGGTAAACAAGCCTGGAAATAAGCAGCCTGTCATCTGCAGAATGAGGTTCACAGAGGGTGAATTTGGTGATCACTCTGCACAACATTACTAAATTTTCCCTCTGTGAACCTCAATCTGAATCAACGTCTCGGTACCAAACAGAAAGAGGTACACACCAGATAAAATGGGGGATTTTAGCCCACTGTATGGGATAGCATCAGCAAATTCACCCTCTGGAGTCTTCATTTTGCAAATGACAGATTACTTATTTTCAGATTTGCTGGTAAATGCATGCATGGACATCACTGCCCACGCATGGATTACGACCAGTCCACAGCGACAGTACTGTACTAACCCTCCCCTGCAACTTCCCAATTATACTTCCAATGAATCGTATTCTCTACTAAACCTTGATAACATACATGTATGGGAGATCAAATTTAGAACAGTGAGTCAAAGTCACATTATGCCTTAACAGAATTTGTCATAGGTAAGGAAGCAGTTATTCTTAGAGGTCAATCCACTAATCCACATTGCCTATTTAAGTTCTTGATATATTTTTGAACACTCATTGTGAACAGTTCTATAGATTGGTCTCTGTGGGAATAACACCTTACATGCTGCTGTCACATATTCCTGCCGGGGACAGAATATCTCTTGTCACTGAAATAAGAATTTATATTTAGGCCCCCACAAAGTACATGTTGTTTCTCAGTCCATTTTTTATAAAATTGCATATGGGCAGGTCGTTTTTTTATTTTTGTAATTATTTCTTTGCCATGTTCTTGGTTTGTTTTGTTTTAGGCCTCATAATCTACAGAATAGAATGGGTGTATTTATGAGTTTCAGTTAAGGCATGAACACTTTAATTCAAAACTACATTGAATTCAAGAAATCTCTGAAAAAAAAGTTGAGACAATTTACAGGGAACAATTTTGTAAAAAGTTCTCAAATTATTCCTATTTTAGTTGACCTTAAACACCAGTAAGGCCTAAAAAAGTTAAAAATCTGTTTCTCAGGCCCTCCTGCATGGTCCTTTTGGCTGCCGCATGCTCTCTTTCTATAACTAATGTAAACTTGAAAAAATAAAAATTGAATGGGTAATGTCTTTTATTTTACCCAAGTTAATAAAATTGTTAAATTTGTCCCTCGAGTGCAGCAAGGCTTTGCAATGCTTTAGCACTCAAGGGACAAAATACACCACCACCCAATCCAATCACGACCAAAAGGGGATGTCATCATCTAGGTATTATATGGAGTCAACCTAACAAGTTACAATGAAATCCTTGGGCTCGGGCAGCCATCAAGGCTCAATGATCGCGACCAAAAGTGGATGTTCTCATCTAGATATTATTTGGAGTCATCCTTCCAAGATACAATGAAATCCCTTCATAATTATGACCTGTAGACTGTGCTGAAGGTTTTCGGGCTTCGGGCACCTGTAGCCATCACAGTTGACCAATCACGACAAAAGGGGATGTCATCATCTAGGCATTATATGGAGTCAACCTAACAGGTTACAATGAAATCCTTCTGTAAATATGACCTTTTGCCTGTGCTAAAGGTTTTTGGGCTCGGGCACCCATCAAGGCTGAATGATGGCAATCAAAATGGGACGTTCTCATCTAGACATTATTTGAAATCATCCTACCATACAATGTAATCCCTTCATAAATATGACCTGTACACTGTGCTAAAGGTTTTTGGGCTTCGGGCCCCTGTAGCCATCACAGTTGCCCAATCAGGACCAAAAGGTGACTTTCTCATCTACACATTGTATGAAGTCAACCCACCAAGTTACAATGAAATTCCTCAATAAATATGACCTGTATACTGTGCTAAAGGTTTTCGGGTTTTGGGCTCGGGCAGTCGTCACGGTTGACAGATCACGCCCAAATGGGGAAATTCTCATCTAGAGATCATAAGGAGTCATCCTACCAAGTTACAATGAAATCCCTCCATATTAAACATGACCTGCAGACTGTGCTAAAAGTTTTTGGGTTTCGGCCTTGAGCAGCCATCACGGTTGACAGATCATGCCCAAAAGGGGACGTTCTCATCTAGGCATTATACAGAGGCATCCTACCAAGTTACAATGAAATCCCTTCATAAATACGACCTATAGAGTGTGTTAATGGTTTTTGGGCTTTGGGCTCGGGCAGCCATACCGGTTGCCCGATCACAACCAAAAAAGGACGTTCTCATCTAGACATGACCCCAAACCTGCATATGAAATTTCGTGACGATCAGACAAGAACTGCGGGGTGTAGCCCGTGCTAAAGGAAAATGTGAACAGACTCACAGACTTCTGCACGTGTGATGGCAATAGCTTATCTTGACTATGTCAAGTTAAGCTAATAAAGGTCAGTCGATCATTTTTGCCCCATGTTGTCTATTTTAGAGGAGAAGCACCCCAAGCATTAGTAACTGGGTACTATTTTACCAGTAAAATGGTGCTTGTTTACCACAGTAAACAACTTCCTGGGGATCCCACAGAGGTTCAGAGAGATAAGATATAGATACAACATTTTGTATATAAACATAATGGCAATGGCATATAATGATTAATGGTTGAAGACCCCTCCAAGAACTTTCTAACAAGTGATCAGATGACAGAATTGACTCTTAACCTAATGAATCAGCAGTGCCGCCAGCATAATTTACAAAATGATCAGCTGAAAAAAAAATTTAAACAAAATCATATCATGTGCTCCCTTCACTGAAAAGTGCTTTTGAAGCTTGTTCCAAATGAGGAGTCATATGATACAGTTTTGTTGAAATGTTTTGAAAGATGTGAAAGATAATAATTAAAAGAAGAAATAGAGAGTAATCACTTGACTGGACTGGTTACAGAAATAATTCATGAGAGGTGAGGGACGTTGTATAAACATGAGTGCATGAATGCGCAAGAGTGTTTACAATATGGTCCCTCGCCTCGAATATTATTATTACTTTACATTACTAACGATAATTATATTATTTAATCCTTTACCTAAGGTAACGGCCAAAACCGGCCAGCGCTATTCTAAAAAATCGCCAATAAATTTTCATTATTTTTTCATTTTTTGTCTCTAAAACATAGGTTATGACCCCTCATTGGAATGTGCTCGTTGAGCTCGTTCCAATGAGGGGTCATAACCTATGTTTTTGAGACAAAAAATGAAAATAATAACCATTGAAGAAATTATTTTGTAAGTGTCGTCTGCTTTTCATATTAGGTAAAGGGTAAAAAAAAAAAAAAAAACCCAAAAACAATGAAGTCCCCATTACATCCATGGCAAAGTGTCTTCGTTTGCGCGCACGGATACATGACACAATTGTTGACTGCATAATTCACTTGTGAAGTTATCGTTTATAAACAAACCCAGAAATCCCAGTAAATCACACTTTGAAAAGTAATAAATTTTGATACTGTCTGCATTGGGTAAAGAGTTAAATAGCACAAGACTTTATTTAAAGGGTTATGGTATCTCTACAGCAAGAATGTACAAAACATAATACAGTGGAGCCCACTTAACTGGTAGAGTGCTAATTTATTTTTCAAGGGTGATTTGTAACATGAGCATTTTTTTCAAAGCTGAAATACTGCCAGCGAGGGTGCCTTAGTTTAGCAAGATTTGTTCATCAGTAATTGTTTTGTTACTATTAATTGGAGAGTGCCTGTTAGCACTTTCCAAAAAATTGTAAAAATACTATTTTATAAGAAGATTATAAGTTATTGTGATGAATTGACGGTGACATGGTGTGAGGTTTGTGGCTCGGAGCTTATGTTCAACCGAGACACGAAGCATCGAGGTTGAACATACGCTCCGAGCCGCAAACCTCAGACCATGTTACTGTCAATTCATTACAATAACATATATGTTCCAATAAGACACTACCCATAGCCCAAAACCAACACTATGAAACACGAGAGGCTTATTTACTAAACAGGCAACTTTTAACGATCACAGGTTTAGTAAATAAACATCTTATGTACCACACGACGGCACTGGATAAATAATCAAAAAACCAGATAAACTCATTCCATCTCAGTTCAAATCATAAATCGGTTTATAATTTAAACAACACTTCATCCGGAACACCGTCTGCTGCAGGAGGGAAAAATCCAGAAAAATGAAGCGGCTTGCTCGTCACTCCGTTGGTGAAGTAATTACGAAATGGGCAACGTCATTTCAAATATTCCGCGCTGTGACGTCAGGCGGTAACATTTGCCACTTGAGCCGTAAACATAGAATAAACTAAGCGAGCTCTCGTTCAATCAGAGGAGGAGGATTTTAGTCTTATTGGAACATACCTTTATCTATTGCTGCACAAATGAGAAGTTAATTCACGCAGTGTAAAGCCAATGAAGTGGCTTTCAGCACTTTTCAGTAGAGCCTTTACAGCGGCTTCTAGCACTCTACCAGTTAATTATATATTTCTTAAATGAATAATCCTGATACCAAAATGATTTATTTATTTATTTATTTATTTATTTATTTATTTATTTATTTATTTATTTATTGGGGTTTAACTACACTTTCAACAGCCAGGGTCACCTCGGCTCAGACAGTTTGGTGGAAACCAGAGTACATGGAGAGAACCACCAAGCAGCGACGAGCAACTGTCAAACTCCCCAACGTACTAACTGCACACAAGCAGGGTTAGCACTGGTTGAAGACAAGACAGTCTAATGACATCCATATCCCCCGCCGACTTTTATGTTATGATAGGAGTAATTTTATCATCGACCTGGACACGTATTAATACCCAATAATGTCACTCACCAAATATCATTTGGCCACATAAATCAACCTAGACACATAACAGTGCTGTGTACCAACAACTAGGCACATAAACCTGATATATTGGTGCGGATGGACAGACAAACACCATTTCACTATCTCCCTTCAGACGTCATCGGCAGGGGAAAAATCATTTAATTTCTTTAATCACAACTGAAGATATCTTCCCAAAACCTGCAATTTTGGTAAATTCAATGTCGACAAGGGCTATAACTCTGGAAAAATTATTCGAATCGAAACTACCTTTCCATATGCACATATACACATCATACTCATACTGCACACCAAGTTTCCTAAAAATGCAATGAAAAATGCAGGAGGAGTGAAGCGGAAATCTAAATTTTATAGTAAATTTCCTTTCTTATTATACCTACCACCATTGTTTACTACAGGCTTGCACTACAGTGGAAGTCCCTAACTCGGATAAAATACTCTCTATTTTTGTCTTTCCCAAGCAATTTGGGAAAGAAAAGTGGTGCAAAAGCATAAAAAAAAAATAAGCCAAAACTGGGTCGAGTGCAACCGGCGCAGACCCAGTACGGGATGCTCTCTCCCAAGTACAACTCCACGACTTCCGTTGCCAGTGCGCATATACCGTCTCTAAAGACTCATTCTTTTTGAATGTGTCAACGTTAGAGTTATGTGATCAGCGGGGAGGAAAGATTCTTTACCCGTAAAGAAGACGGGAGGGGCTCCATGTAATCAATTGTGGTAGGTATAATAAGAAAGGATATTTACTATAAAATTTAGATTTCTTATCAACCTACTCACAATTGTTTACTACAGGCTGAATAGACAATAGCCTGGAGGGAATCGCATAACCAACCCACACATAACCCCAGTGCACTGGACCCGTGAAGCAGAAGGAAGAGGTCCTGAGGCTTATCAACCATAACGTAGCAATCATTGGTAAAGGACAATGAAAGGAGACATATGGGGCCTATGTGACACACAGACAGAAAAAGGGCAGTAACAGCACAAGGCTGAAACTGACCTTCAAGAAGCCTAATGGCTATGGCAGATAACAGCCTGAGCAGAAGAAAGAGGACCCAGGGCAAAAAGGTCCTCCGACTGCTCCTGCAACTGGCGCAGATAAAAGGTGGAGAAAGTAGAGGCATTTCTCCAGTAGGCTGCCTGCATAACATCCGACAACTTGACGGAGTTAGAATAAGCCCAAGAGGTGGATAGTGCCCGCACCTCGTGGGCAGAAATACGATTGGTAATACAATCGCCAGCTGCTAAACGACCGTAAGCCGTACGAATAGCAAGACAAATCCATCGAGAAATGGATTGAGGAGAGATATTCTGTCGACCCGGAATAAGAGACAGAAAAAAACGTTTCCTGCCTTTCCGTATGAAACGTGTCCGATCGAGATAAATGCGAATAGCACGGACCAGACAGAGCAAAGGGCAATTACCCTCAACAGAAGGAAGAGCCCTGATACAGATAGGAGGAGGAGTAGTATCTGGTAACTCATTCTTAGCCAAAAGCTCCTAAAAAAGGTCGGGTCAACCGAGAGGGCGTGAAGCTCACTAACCTGTCTGGCCAAAGCAAATGCCATCAGAAAAGCCGTCCCCCACCCCCCCCCCCAAGCAAAGTAACACCCACGAAAGATTCCATCGTGGAGTAAGCTGCAAAGTCCAAGGCCTTTTCAAAGAAAAGTGCTGAACAAGCTTGGAGAGGTAAGGATTAGTGCCGATACGAAGCTTCCCCACATAAGAAAAAGTCTCTGAAAGCATGGACCTGTAACCCTTGATGGTAACAGGCTGGAGACCCCGAGAATCAAACAGATATACCAGAAACTCCGCAATCTGTGAAATCGAAGGATTGGCATAATCAACAGAGTGATCAGCACACCATCGACAGAAGACCTTCCATTTAGCTGCATAAGCTAAACCAGTGGAGTGCCTCCTTGAAGAAGAAATGCACTCCACTGCTCGTCTCGAAAAACCTCTACGGAGGAGACAGGACCTGACAAAAGATATGCATGAAGGCACAATGAAGTCGGGTCGACGTGAAACCTCCTCGGGCGACATTGACAAAGAATGTCACGACGTAGTGGGAGACGTGCCGGAACCGCCGCCATCAGCGAGGGGAGCTGATTGATCCACACCCACTGAGGTGACAGGGGACAGATCAGAATGATTCGACAACTGCAGGTTCGAATTTTGGCTAGAACCTGAGGTAGAATCAGAACCGGCGGGAAGGCTTAGCCGACTAGACCGTTCCAATCGAGTGACAGAGCGTCCACAGCAAAAACCAGAGGATCTGGACACGGGGACACGAAAGTGTCCACCTGATGGTTCCAACGAGTCGCAAAGAGGTCGATGTTAGGACGTCCCCAGAGATTGCAAAGCGACTGGAACACTGCCCTGTGGAGCATCCACTCGATGGAAATAACCCTGCCCTTCGGGACAGGGAGTCAGCTAGGACATTCAGACGACCGGGAATGTGACGAACAACCACTCCGGAGTGAACATCCTGAGCAAGCAGTAGAAGATCCCGAGCTAATTCGTACATTGGAATCGGGTGCTTGCCGCCCTGGTTCCGAATGTAAGCAACCACTGTCGAATTGTCGGACAGCAGAAGGACCTGGCGATTCGACAGGTGAGGGATCCACTGCCTGAAACTCAGAAGAAGAGCAAGAAGCTCCTTCTGGTTGATGTGTAGAGCTGTTTGATCCTGGTCCCACATCCCGTGTAGGGAAAGACCGAGAGGATCCAACGTCGCACCCCATCCGAGATCGCTTGCATCTGCCGTCAGAACGCGATCGGACGTGGGTAAGTCCAATGGAACACCCTGCGTAATCCACTGAACATCTGTCCAGGGAAGAAGGTGAGGATACAGAGATTCCGGAACCGGAAGCACCTGATCCAGAGAATCTACATTCGGCCTCCAATGACTGAGCAGAAAGTGTTGGAGAGGTCTGACACGCAGCCGACCTAGAGGAATGAGATCTGTCACCGAACCGCAGAGACCGATCAGCCGGAGAAAACTCCGAGCGGTCGCGGACGTGGACTGGGACAGAGTCAGAGCAAAAGCTGAGAGAATCACAGCCTTGGCCTGGGGAACCGCTACCAAATTGAAATGGGTTTGGAAAGCAATCCCCAGATGACAAAACGACTGAGAAGGGACCAGGTCCGACTTCTCGTTGACTTTGAATCCTAGCGACGTAAGCAAGCTTAACAGAGTGGCGACATCCGACTCCAGTGAGGCAGCATTGGAATGCAGACCGACCTGAAAGTCTCCATGCTCAACTTGGGAGCAATGATAGACTGGTTCAGGATACTCAGATCGATAACCGGTCGGAGTCGGCCGTCCTTCTTCGGCACCAAGAACAGGCGGGAATAGAAACCCACTGACTGAACGTTCTTGACGACCTCGATCGCCCCCTTTGCCAGGAGATTGCCAATCTCCGTGGACAAAAGTTCCCGACGTAAAACGTCTGAAGGAACTGTGGTTGGAAGAGGCACCCTTGACAGAGTGGGGTACCGTCGGAAGGATATTCGCAGCCCGGACCGAACAACATCTAACACCCACGGATCGGATGTGATGGTGGCCCAATGGTCTGCGAACTCTGCTATCCTTCCTCCAACCTGGGACGAGTCGAGGTGAGGACCTTCATTTCGAGCCCCGACGAGGCCTGCGAGAGGAGAAACCACCTCCTCTACTAAATGAAGAATCCTGAGACTTCCCTCGATTCTGCCGACCTTTACCCTTACCCCTTGAGTAAGAAGTAGAGGCGGCGGCAGAAGGACCAGCCTTTTGCTTCACAGAGGAAGCAGAAGGCTACTTGTTAGGCTTGGAACGGCCCTTGCCTCCCCTAGAAGGCTGATCAAGCTGACGAAACAGCAGCTGATCTTTGGAATGACGTAGGACGTCATCCCGGACCGTCGACACGGAACCAGGAGAAAAGTAGCAGACCTGCCAAAGAAGCAGATCGAAGAGCAGCACGCTGCTCCTCGGGAAGGGATCGTCCTGTGTCCAGCACAGCGTCCCTTCGAACTAATTCCAGATTAGCCGTGTTACAGGCATGCGTGTGAGTAAGATGCATAAGCACCTTGGACAGCACACGCAAAGGAGCCTGTACCTCGTCAAACTTATCTGGAGGCAGATAAGCAGCCAAAGCTGAGACGACATGATCTGAGAGAGAAAGCATGCCAAGCATCTCTCTGGATAAGCCCAATGCGGACTCCAGAGTCGTCATTGGAATGACGGCAGACTTGGGCTTGGAAAGCCCGAGGGAAGTGGAGTCCTGATCCAGAACCGTCAAAGTCTGGCAGACTGACAGATTGGCGGAATCGTAGGAACGATAACGCACAGGAGGCAAAAACGTGTCAACCCTGGTGAAGACCGAAGTCTTCAGAGCCTTGGAATTCAGCTTGGAGTCCAATGCTGAAAAAGCTTCAACCACCTGTACCGACTGGCACGGTCGAAGACGCCCAGAAGCAGGTTGCTCTATAGGCTGTAGGCACGCAACCGAAAAAACATACATGTAGGTTATGACCCCTCATTGGAACGAGCTCAACAAGCTCATTCCAAAGAGGGGTCATAACCTACATGTATGTTTTTGAGACAAAAAATGAAAATATAATAAAAATTAATTTTTTAGAAAAGCGCTGGCTGGTTTTGGCCGCTACGTTGGGTAAAGGGTTAAGTGATGGGATTTGGGGTTCATGGGAGAAATGTATGGTGTCCTTCTATTGGTATATGTCAAACAAGCATAAATAGTGGCAGGTAAGGGTTGCACCAATGAAAACAGACTGGGCTATTGGTATACTGTATTTATACTAATTGGTAGAGTGCTAAATTATTTTTAAAATTAAATTGTAACATGAGTATTTTTTTTCAAAGATACCATGCCTTCATCATGGGGTGCCTTAGTTTCACAGGACTTTGTTCATAAATAATTGTTTTGTTACTGGCACGCTTCATAAAATTGGAACAATGCAATTTTATATAAACATATTTCTTGCTACTGCCTAGCAAACAATAAGCCAATTTGTACTGTGTCAAGTCACCAAAGAGGCTTTCAGTATTTTCAAGAGAACCATGATAGTGGTTTCTAGCACTAAACCAGTTCACAGGGTGCAACCCAAATAAAATATGCAACAATAACTGTGATTGGCAAAATAAGCATTAAACCATCTTACCTGTTCATTGCCATTGAAGACTGACTTGGGTCATAAGAACATCCTGGAACAGCAGTATAAGAACCCAGGGGTGGTTGCTGGTGAGTCTGTGGCTGAAATATAGCAGCATAACGCCTTCTAGTCAATGGTCCTGCATGATCTGACACTGAAGTGTCACTTCCAGTGCCACCAAAAATACTCTGTGTTTGAGGATATGAATGAAGTATACTTTGTCCAGAAGATAAATTTCCAGCCACAGGAAATGGCATTCCCCCAATACTTATACCAGGTTGAAATGGAAATGTATGTGTATTTACAGGCCCTGTCTGTGGAAAACCAATGTTATTTGACTGTGATATACCTGAAAATGAAGGCACTGAGGAATTTGTAAAGCTCTGCATTGGTAGATTTTGTGTTGCAGTAGTTGAAAAAACAGTTGGTGCAGGTCCAAAGCCATTTGACAGACCAGTAAATGATGAAGTGGAAGACTGTGTGTGACCGACAGATTTCTGTTTCTTTACACTCTTATTGGTATCTGTTATCACTGAGGAGTTCCTCTTAATTGTCTTTTTATCAACAGAAAGACCTGAGTTTCCACTAGGAGGTGTGTAGTCAAAAGGATAACGTGTTTTTAGCACTTCTCTCTTGATTTTTCTAATATTGTTTGTTTCAATTCTAGTCTGCAACATTTTTTTAAGGTCTACTAAATAAGGCAAACAAGCTGCTGTTCTGGAAAGATCAATAAGAGGTATTCCGAGAGAATGACAGTCTTCTAAAATAACTGCTACTTTTTCATTGTATGTATGCCATAAACCCTGGTCACCGGCCCACTGCCATGCTATTCCTTTACCTAGCATACTGGTCACTGGATAAACAGACCGCCTAACAGAGCGTGCCATCCCTGAAAAAATAAGAAATAGGTATCCTAATAACAAAAAAAATGACTACAGTGGAGCCAACTTAATTAGATATCTCTTAATTGTTTAACCTTGTCAATTGAATATAACTTCCAAACACGAAGCAATTTACTTCTGTACAAATTTGACCTGCTAACTGCATACAGAATTGAAAATAAGCAGTATGACATTTGCAAATGAGGTCCCCAGAGGGTGAATTTGATTAATTAAGCTATCCCATAGAGTGGGCCAATTTATCCTCTGGGTACCTCTTTCTGTTTAGTTTTGAGACCCTGATCCAGATTGTGGTTCACAGAGAGTAAATTTAGTGATGCTACCCTGCTATGCAGGGTAGCATCACTAAATTCACCCTCTGGGGACCTCATTTTGCAGATGACAGTCTGCTTATTTTCTAGCTTGACTGCATATACAGTTGAAACTAGAAGTCCAGTCACTGTATTGGGCACTATTCTGAAGAAACACGCATGATGAGTAAGTGCACTTTTTTGTCCCTATCAAACTCAAACCACCCATATAGTGTAATGGAATTCCTATAAAAAAACTAGAGTGCCCAACAATAATAATAATGATAATAACCGATTTTCTAGAGTGTAAAACCACGAATAGTGCTCTAAAATGCTTGACAGAAATAAATACACTTTTCTGAAATAAAGAGTCACATCTGTTTTGGTTGCCTCTAAGAGAGGTTCAGGAGAATGCTTCAGTAAATATACTACTCAAAGTTTGCTAAGCACCAAATATTTGACACATCATTGTGAAATTTGCTTGTGACATATTTGCGATAGTTTTGGTGAATAAGTAATAGTTACTGACTGAGCTGGAGGTATTCATGAATTTGAACAACCTGCCAACGTGCGGTATGTGACGCCAAGCTGCGAAGCACGTTGGCAGGTTGTTAAAATTCATGAATACTGACAGTGAGGTTAGCAACTTACTTACACGCCAATTCACAGAATGCACGGACCCAGGCATGGTAAGTGAGTACAGGTGTTCAAGTGATGTCATCTGAACACCTAGCCTAGTTCTATCGGGTATTTCACGTCTCTTACCAACCCAGAGAAGACAAAGGAATTGGTGTGTAAGATTGAGGAATGCATTGAGATGGTCCCCAGTGTTTACATTAGCTCTCTTGACGCAGACTTTTCGTGATAGTCATGGAAAGCATGTAACCCTTGATTTTCATTATGTTTTCATGTACTGTCTACATGTACATGACATGTGTAGGTATTCAATCTTCATTTCAACACAAACCCTTGCGATTTAATGATTGAAAATGGCAAATGCAAATGTAAGAAGACATTTGTCTGAAGCAGAAATGTGGCTGGCTGTAGGGATGGTGGAGCAAGGGGCTACCCACTGTCAGGCTGGTGAAGTCCTTGGTGTGCACCATACGGTGATCACCAAAGCCTGGGCAAGATTTCAGCAGTATGGCACACCAGTAAGACAGCATGGTGGTGGCAGAGACAGGGCAACATCTGCAGCTGAAGAACGGTTTTTGATCATTCAGGCCCCTAGGAACCGCTTAGTCACAGCAACCCAGCTTCGCAGTGACCTTCAGAATGCATCCGGGGTAAATGTTTCAATGTACACTATCCGTGCAAGGTTGCACGAAGGTGGTCTCCAATCGAGAAGACCATGTATTTGCATTCCGGTGTCCCAGAACCACCGCCAGGCATGTTATGAATGGGCCCTGGACCACGTTGGATGGACCAGAGAAGATTGGCGACCTGTCCTTTTTACAGGTGAGTCAAGGTACTGCCTAGACCACACAGATAGGCATTCTTGGGTATGGAGAAGACCATGAGAGCGATTCCATGCAGCTAACATTGCTGAGCATGACCACTGTGGTGGAGGGTCAATCATGGTCTGGGGTGGCATCAGCTGGGATGGACGTACAGAGCTCTGTGTTCTTGAACGCAGGCCTGAAAATAAGCAGTCTGACATTTGCAGTATGAGGTCCCCAGAGGGTGAATTTGATGATTCTATCCCATACAGTGGGCCAATTTGTACTCTGGGTACTTCTCTTTCTTTTTAGTTTTGAGACCCTGATTCAGATTGAGGTTCACAGAGGGTAATTTTAGTGATGCTACCCTGTAATGCAGGGTAGCATCACTAAATTCACCCTCTGGGGACCTCATTTTGCAGATGACAGTCTGCTTATTTTCTGGCTTGCTTTAATGTGATACATTGACTGCACAATGGTATATTGATGAGATCCTGGATGTCCATGTCAGATTGTATGCAGCTGCAGTGGGTGATAGATTCATTCTGATGGATGATAATGCCTGTCCTGATGTTACCCATGCTGTCGGGGAGTACCGACAGAGGGAGGGGATTCAGTGTATGGACTGGCCAGCAAGATCTCTGATCTCAATCCAATCGAACATGTCTGGAATGAGTTGCAGCTTGCAATTTCAGCCCGTCCAGTCCAGCCAAGAAGTGTCCAGGAGCTTGGTGCCATGCTGGTCCAAGAATGGAACAACATCCCACAAAGGACCACCAGGAACCTGATTGGGAGCATGAGAAGGCATTGTCAAGCTGTAATTAACAGTAATGGGTCTCATACTCGATATTGAACCCATACCAGTTCGCTCCGTCAACTTTTTGGCATATTGAAAAATTTCCTCTTTTACCAATAATATCCATTTTCCATGGTTATCGTACACAAAAGCTAAAAAATAATGTCAAACACAAATAATAATAATATAATAACACTTTGGCCGGCCGCTGATTTGTCGCGGTTCTTGGATGAGAAGGCCTTGGATACCCCTGTACACCCAACTTCCTCCCTATTTCCATGCTTCTTCTCTCCTCCCAACACTCGGAGACGAACTGCTTGATGACATCTCTTGCCCCATTCTTCCCAATCTCTACGATTAGCATATTAACACTCTCCTTTGAGTCTCCCACTAACCACATATCCTTCATTCTCCCATCCCACTTCCCCATTATACTCCCAGTGGATCTTATTCTGTAAGACTGGTATTTTGGGCATTCCAGAAGAAAGTGTTCCAGGGTCTCCACCATGCCCAAATTACACATCTGGCACTCCTTTTCACTGTTTTTCCCAATTTTTCCCCTCAGCTGCCGGGGAGATTTACCAAATAATTAAGATAACCGAGTTTCAGTAGGTCTATCCTGTCCTTGATCCTCATCCACCCAAGCTCACCCAATTGTTTCTAGTGCTGCGGCATTACTCGACCCCATTATCCATCGGCCTGCATTGTTTCCAAGCTCTTTATGGCCACCTGGTTTAGGGGTACCACTTCCATACCGTATGTTATACTTGGCAGACCCACCATTTCCCAAATGGATTTCCCCACGAAAACCTTATTGAAACTGTTTCGCCCTATAAGTTTCATTTGGTTAAGGATTTGCTTCCCCTTCAGACTCAATTTATTTTGTGTAGTTTTGGTAGATGCCTCGTCCTGTGATGTTTACATTTACCCCCAATTACTCGTAGTCACCTGTCTCTCCTACACTAAGAAGTTTGCTGCTACCTTCCGGAATGCAGAACTCCCCCACTCTCCACCTTCGAGTGGGGTCCAGTTTGTGGCCCACAGGTATAACTTTGCTCTTGCTTTCATTAAGTTTGAGTCTCCATTTGCTCCCATATTTCCCAACAATTCCCAGCATCTTCGCTAGCCCCTCTTCGCTTTCTGACACTAGCACCATATCGTCTGCAAAAAATAGCCCTGGGATCTTCAAGTCCCCAACTGCTACCCCCCTCGTCGCTATGCAGGAGTTCATCTCCTAAACCTTTGATGTACAATGCAAAAAGAATTGGCGAAAGTATACACCCCTGTTTTAGGCCTATCTCCATAGGCACACGTTTTGTTGTAATGTTTCCCAGGCTAAGTTCACTCTGTACATCTTTATATAATGCTTTCATAATTCCAACAAACTTGCCTCCCAAGCCCAGAGCCTCCAGCTTGCACCACATACCCTCCCTCCATACTCTATCATATGCCTTTTTAAGTTCCATAAAAGGCCATCAACATCTTTTTCTTTTTTGCTTTCGCGGATTCTATCATTTGGGATAGCGTGAAAAGATGGTCAGTGAATCTCCTTTCCTTCCTGAAGCCATTCTGGATTTCTCCCAGAAAACCCTTCTCTTCAATCACCTCCTCTAGTCTCCCATACAGGACTTTACTGAAAACTTTTCCAATGTTGCTACTGACAGAGATCCCTCGATATTTATCCAAAACGTCATTTTCCCCCTTTTTGCGAATAAATGTCACTTTGCTTTCTCTCCACTCCTTTGGGACCTCTTGATTTTCTATGGCTAAATTGAATAGGGCAGTTAGGCTTTCCATGATTTCCTCTCCCCCTTTTTTGATAAACTTGTTAGGAATTTTATCCACCCCTCCCGATTTTCTATCCCTTAAGATTTGAGATCACCTTTTGCACCTCCTCCATTTTAATTTTGCTGCACACGAAGTTCAATAGGTTTTCCTTGACCTGGTTCGGACACTCTGATGGACTCCCCATGCCCCATCGCTTATCGTTTACCTTTTCCCAGTGCTTGACCAGTTCTGATGCGATTTGATCTTGATCATCTGTAACTCTGCCATCTACTTTAATACTCTGTGGGTTACTTCCTTTGTTACGTTTATTCACCCTTCCAAAATACGTTCAATCTCGACCCCCCCCCCCCCCCCCCCCCCCCCCCACCTGTCGTTCTTATCGTCCTAATAAGTCTACTATTTTGCACTCTCCGATTATCGTCTTTAATCTACTTTATTTCGTGCTTGTTGGTATTTTTCCTTTGCTACTGTGGCCTCGTTGCTTTCCGCCCCCTTAAGTTTTCTACTTCTCCTGTATGCTGCACATTTAGCTTTTCTACCCTTTATGGCCCTTTTAGTGCTTCGTTTACTCTGCACCCAAGTTCCTGTGTTGGCACCCTGATCTTTCCTACACTTCCCTTCCCTGCCTCCACTAGGCTTGCAACTATGGCGTCGGCCATCTTCTGGACACTGCCCCCCCCACTTGTGTACGGTTGCAAGCTTTGGTTTCAGTTTTTCTTCGAACTTCACCCAGTCAGCATCCTTTTTGAGTTTCCAAATCTCCTTGAAGCTTCCTTTGCTTTTTACTAGGTTTTTGGCCCTGATCATCACTGTAATCAAGTTGTGATCATTATCCACCTCCATTTTACCCTCATCATATACTTCCACCCCTATCACCTCCTCCCATAGATTAATATCTGTGAGAATGTAGTCGATTATTGATCTTCTGTCGTTTCTCTCCTAGGTCCGTTTCCCCTTACACCCCGCGTCCCTGTTCAGAATCTTCGGACCGAGCTCATTTGTGAAGTCCAACAGCTTCCTTCCATTCCTGCTGACTTTCTTGTCCCACCTCTATGCCTTCTTCCTTATCACTTATGTGTCCATTAAAGTCACCCATCAGAATTATACCGAGCCCCCTGCCTTCTAGTTCTGTGATATTGGTCCTTAGTGTTGAGTATATCGAGTCATTCCACTCGGGTTTGCTTCCCTTCACTGCACAGTACACAATCCCAAGGGCAATACTTTCGTTTCTCAGATTGATCTTTGCCCATCCAATTTCTTTCGATACCTCAGACGAGGTGCTGACATCTTCCAGGTCTGTGATCAGCGACGGTTTTAAATCCTCTTTAATGTACATGCCTATTCCTCCCCCCTTTTTCTGGGCTTCTGTTCGCCCTACACCTATCCACAAGCACCCCTTTACTTGGTCTACCCGTTTCTCGTGTCTAACCCACATCTCGCTTAAGCCCATGACATCAAACTCCTCTGCCTCGATCAAAGTAGCAATTTCACTTACTTTCCGGGGGAGACCCTGGATGTTGCTATAACCCACTTTCAGGGTACCGAGATTCATTGGCTTCCACCTACTGGTCCCATTGTTATCTAGTCCCTGTATGTTAGTATATCCTATTTTGTATACCTGGGCTTTCCTTGGGATGCTATTCCTTTTGAAGTGAATTTTGGGTCCCTTTTCCTTATCCCCCTTATCCCGTGTTTTACAACTATGGTTCATAATGCATTTCATGTGTTCATTCCCCCCTTCTGAATTTCTGTACTTAAATCATTATTTATTATTTATTTATTGGAGTTTAAGGTCACATACTTATGCACAATGGCTAATCATGACCATGACAGTTTTATGGGTGGAGGAAGCCGGAGTACCCGGAGAGAACCATCGAGCAACAAAGAGCAACTGTCAGCTCCTCAACATTTTAACTCTGTTCAAGTTCTGTTCAAGCAGGGTTACAGCGGTTGAAGACATGTGCACCATCGATGTGCAGTACGGCTGAGTACACGGCGTCATCATGCCCCCATCTAGGCAACCGGGATAAAGTGCCTTGCCCAAGGACACAACACGGGTCGTCCCGGATGGGGATCGACCTCGGGACCTCTAGCATAGAAGTCCAACAGTCTACCAATGAGCCACCGACTTAAATCATTAAAGATTTAATTAAATAAAAATATATACACTTTTCATTACAATATTTCAACTAAAACGTAAAACAGGTAGTTGGATATACTTGGTGCTTAAAACTGTGAGTAGTATAGGAAAGTTTTAAGATTTCTTTTGAAGACATCAACAGTTTCTGAAATTCTGATACTAATTGGCAGGGAATTCCACAATCTGGGAACCACGATGGAGAACACACGATCATGAGCCTGATTAGATCTGCTAAAAGTTACAACTAGTTGAATTTGTTTTTTAGATCTGAGACTGTGTGATGGTTTATAGGGCTGCAACGATATGCTTCCCTAATGATATGATATGCATCGCGATTCAATCTGCATGATACGATATGTACATGTATTATGATACACATGATGGCTCATGCCATGCAAATACAACTATTAAATACTTTGAATAACGTGTATTCATTTCCAGTAGCTTCCTTTTATTACAAATCTTTGAAAACACTCTTTAAACAATATGTAACTTCTCAAAGTGATGACCATTGGCATTCATTTATTTCAGGTTTAGATTTTATGACCCGTTTTCCATTGTTTTTTCCCTCAGAATTTCAGAAAATAAGTTCAAACAATTTAATCCCTTATATCTTCTTTGACAGAGCTCTGTGAGCTCTGTCAAACAAGATATAATGGATTAATCAAATAAATATTTAGCAAATTAGACGGAATTCACCAACCTTTGGTTAACTGAATAATCCTGTCTTAATGGCCTACTTAGCACTGTCAATGATGGTATGCAAAAAAACGGGGCCGGGTAACCGGTTCTCATCAGATCACTGAAGCAACGTCGAACCTGGTTAATCCTTGGATGGGTGACCGTCTGAGCCTACCTGCGCTGCAGTGTGGAGTTATGATGTTGGGGAGCTGGCAGCTGCTCGTCGTTGCTTGGTGGTTCTCTCCAGGTACTCTGACTTCCTCCACCCGTAAAACTCTCACTGACACGATATGGCCTTGGCTGTTAATGTGTCGTTAAACCTTAATTAACAAATAAATGCAAAAAAACAGGATTTCACTACACCAGCTTTCAAAATCTAAGAACTTGTTTTGCCTGTTATTATTTATATTTATTGTATCGTGATACACAGTGAACAACGATACGTATTGAATCGTAAGCAATGTACCGCGGTCGGACGTATCGCAATTAATCGTTGCAGCCCTAATGGTTTATATACAGTGAGGAGCTCTTGCAGGTAAACTGGAGCCAGTTTGTGGATACATTTGAATACTAAGATCAATATTTTGAAATCAATTCTCTATTTATCTGGAAGCCAATGTAGTTGTCTTAAAACGGGTGTTCTATGAGTAAATAGAGATCATAAACATCATTCGTAACCTCTACTGGGATGCATGTATATGTAATGGTGTAAAAAAATTGCGACATCGACGCCGTAGCTGCAACGGGTGGTGCAATCTCACAAAATTCTAAGTTCATCAAGGGCCATAACTCCAAGAAAAATATTTGGAACAACACATGCATTGAACAGTGGCTAGTCATCAATAAGATACACTTACATGCCAAATATAAAGTCATTCCATCAAGTATTTCAAAAGTTATTGAGTTTTGAAACTCGGTCACAGACAGACCGACGGACCGACTGACAGACAGACCGACATTGCCACTTATTGAGGTGCTAGTCGCAGCTAAAAAAAATATAAAAATTTGACTACATATAGTAGAACCTGTCTTGAGAGACCACCCTTTGGGCCACACAAAAGTGGTCTCTGAAGGCAGGTGGTCTCTCATAACAGGTTTCAGGTTTTCTCAAGTCAGTGAATAACCAACCACAAAATTCAGAAATGGAGAAGAATGGATTTTTGTATTTACTTTGTAGTTGTTCTTTTTTATGAAGTTTTTGTAACAAATTGAAATGGACTGTTATAAAAATTATAAAAATAAATTAGTGTTGAAAATCTTCATTGAAGATTTTCAACACTAATTTATTTTTATAATTTTTATAACAGTCCATTTCAATTTGTTACAGAAAGATTTTCAACACAAATTTATTTTTCTTCCTATCTGTCACATTTCAGGTATGTATGAAATTGTTTTTTCAGCAATAATCCTAATCTTTTCACAGGGGTCTTATAAAAACATCTCAATCTATAATGAGTTAGCAATTGAAACCCAATTAAGAGCTTTTAATACTTTTAATTATGTTAGTATAACCACAATGGATTTTCCAATTCCAGGACATGTAAAAAGTTTTTGTCATGGTTTCAGTCTTCAAAGGGGCGGTCTCCCAAGACAGGTCCATTATGGCATAAAAATACAAGTTGGTACCAGGTCACAGTGGTCTCTCAAGACAAGTGGTCTCTGAAGACAGGTGGTCTCCCATAGCAGGTCCATTATAGAGTAAAACCTATCGGTGCCTGGTAGATGTGGTCTCTCAAGACAGATGGTCTCTCAAGACAGGTTTTACTATACAGAATGAAGAGAGTGAATTACTACTTAATCATAGCATCATATATTCTCCACTTGAAAAGTATTTATAATTGTTCATAACAGTACAAGAAACACTTGCTAACTTTCATAATAAGGACCACCAACTAATTGCCGTAAATGACATATGAAATGTGGGAAATTTTTTGCATTTAGAATTTATTGCGTTTTTCAATTTATTCAGACTTCCAACATCCAGTGTTCATATTATTATCCAATAACATTTTGTTTTAAATTTCTGGCATATTGTCCCTGGCAAGAACAATTTTTATCCATTTTTTGGCAAAAAAAAATGGATTAAAACTTGCTTCATAATTAGTTATCAACTATTATAGTTGAAACCAGAAGTTCTGTGACTGTATTGTGCCCTATTTTCAAGTGAAGTTAAAAATAGAAGTCCTGTCATGAAATGTGTGCTTATCTAGGCTAAATTGCGCATAGGAATTGCGCGCAATTGCCATATCGAATGGCATTCAAAGCATGGCAGGTTCTCCTGGTTACTCATAGCGAACACAGGCAATGTTTCTGCCAATGGACCTCCAGGTTACCCGGAGGTCCATTGGCTGAAATATTGCTTGTGCACAGGCCATATATACAGAATTTGATAGCCTTACTATGGTAATAACGCGCAGATTGACGCACAGACCAACATGCTATTTGTGCGCATTTCATGACAGGACTTCTAGTTTTAACTGTAATAGCATGCTGAGTAAGTGCAGTTTTATCCCTGTCAAACTGCCCATCAGGGCAACTAAATTCCTGTAGAAAAACAGCATGCCCAACTCTGTAGAATTCTATGCTAGTAAATAGTGAACATTAACATCATTCCTAACCTCTACTGGGTTACATGTACAAGTAATGATGTAAGTACAGTTAAAACTAGAAGTCCTGTCATGAAATGCCCACAAATAGCACGTTGATCTGCATGTTAATATACGCGTTATGACCATAGTAAAGCTATCAAATTCTGTACATATGGCCTGCACATAAGCAATGTTTCAGCCAATGGACTCCGGGTAACCCGGAGGTCCATTTGCAGAAACATTGCCTGTGTTTGCTATGAGTAACCAGGAGAACCTGCCATGCTTTGGATGCCATTCGATATGGCAATTGCACGCAATTCCTACGTGCAATTAAGCCTAGATAAGTGCACAGTTCGTGACAAGACTTCTAGTTTTAACTGTAGGCACTCTCAAAAAATTTGTGAAAAAAAACAATTTATATGAACAAAATATTTTATGCATTTGGCTGATTATCAAACATGAGCAAGGAAAATGTTGGCTTTTGTTCTGGTAGCCGTATTTTTTTGGAAAGCCCTGATGGTGGCTTCTAGAATTCAACCAGTGAAAAATCAACTGCATATTGCATATACAGAATGATGAGAGTGGATAACTACTTAATTGCAGCACCTTATATTCCCCACAAGAAAAGTATTTATAACTATTCATAACAGCCAGTCCTGATAATTCATCCTTGCTTGCTCGGCAAAAAAATTGCAGTGGAAAATTGGTGCTTCTATGGCATTTGCTGCGAAGCCTGTTCGATTGTGTAAAAATCATATGAGGGCAGCGCATAGTCTCAATTGCCACGCATATGTTGTATATGATAAAGTGAAAACTTTTAAGTAACTTTAACATGTGAAAGTAGTTTGAGATACATGTGTATATAATCACAATCAATTTGCAGAATCTTTCACTCAATTAGATCATGCCAATATTATGAACCATGTGAATGCTGAGAAAAAATGTTGGAAGTAAGCAGGCAACTTGCTCAATATGTATATATGTAGTATGCGTGAAAATGAGAGGCAGCATAACCACAAACTAAGTATATCGCTGCTTCTGTGTTGATACTACCAGAAACTGATGTCAGATTCTGGTGTTATCAACATAGAAGAAGTAGAACACATAGTTTCTAGTGGTTTTGCTGCAACTTGTACTGTAAACTGTAAGATTAGCAATACAGGGCAGTGCAACCCACATGGTTTGATTCCTTCTGTAGCCTTGAAGTTGTGCAATTTCTGCCACCACAAGGCTCTCTGAAGAAGCCATCCTCGGCAGTATTTTTGTTGTGGATATTTTTCCTTTCCTCGGCATTTTCCTCGGTACTGCCGATTGCTGAGGGTGAATTACCAGGGCACAAGAAACACTTACAAACTTACATTACATGGACCACCAGGTGCAACCTGGTGGTCCATGTAATGAAAGTTTGCAAGTGCTTCTTGTGATTTGTCATCAGAAAATGTAAATAATAACTAAGTGGAAAAATCTATCTCACAGTGATTTATTAGTAAATCTCCCTCCACATACTGTAGTCTCAATATAATCCTCCCTCCACATACTGGAGTCTCATAATCCTCCCTCCACATACTGTAGTCTCAATATAATCCTCCCTCCACATACTGTAGTCTCAATATAATCCTCCCTCCACATACTGTTGTCTCAATATAATCCTTGTATTGTATGATCTCTGTTACCAAAAAAACTATCAGTGAAATCAACATTGAATCTTTGGTATTTAATTTTAGGCTATCAAAACTGGATTTTAAGCATCTGTCACTGTGACCATTCCATCAGGAAAAAAAAATAAAAATAAAAACCGCCCTCCCTCATTCGTTTTTTTTTTTTTTTAAATGCCTGAGAATCAATTATTTACTTTTGTTTGGCCTTATTGGTAATTGGGTTTTTTTAAAGCCGGTTGGTGTTTTAAAAATTAAAAAGCTGTGTTGAGTAAAGGGTTATCATGTGTTATGAGTATACAACAGGTGTTCAACCATGGTGGCCTCATAGGATCCTCTCCTGGGACACTCATGGCAGGTATGGATTCTGGCAACCATTTTCGTGAGAATCCAAATGGATCTCCTAAATTTAAATGATATATTAGCTCAGGGTTAGCTCCATTGATATGATTATCAAGGGAGCTAATTATAGCTGGTTTATGATTACACACATTCTGATTTGCAAGGATTTCCATCATCTGTAGAGGTGGGTGCAAGCCAGAAAATAAGCAGACTGTCATCTGCAAAATGAGGTTTCCAGAGGGTGAATTTAGTGATGCTACCCTGCACAGCAGGGTAGCATCACTAAATTTACCCTCTGTGAACCTCAATCTGAATCAGGTTCTCAAATCTAAACAGAAAGAGGTATCCAGAGGATAAATTGACCCACTGTATGGGATAGCATCATCAAATTCACCCTCAGGGAACCTCATTCTGCAAATGTCTGGCTGCTTATTTTCAGGCCTGGGTGGGTGATTAAGATCTTTTAGGCAATCTTGATGGTTTGCCTAGTCCACCTAATGTAATGTCAGGAGGCGAAATCCACCCTCCTTATTTTGAATCCAGATGAGCAGAGGCGAGAGTGAGCAATTGCCCATCTTAAAAGGCCTGGCCTGAATCTGGGTAAACATTCTTCTGAATACAAAGATTTTTTTGTGGCTCTTGCAACTTAACCTTCATTATTGCCACAATAGTCTTGGGAATAGCTTCTATTTTTCTTTATGTTTTCCAAGATCTCATCAAACTCAAAAGATGTCATTTTGCAAATAAAAACATTTTCATTTTCTGGAAAGCTTGTAATATTATAAAAATACATAGATCTTCTTGTTGGAGAAGTATATGCATATACCAGTATATAATCTACATGTTACTGTTTGCAGCAAGCCACTTATCTTATGAAATTCAAAAGGACCATTATGCACTCTATGGTTTTTAATCACACCCTCTGCAACATGCTAGCCTGCTAGTAATATATCTGCAAGGTGAAAGTGTTACTGTATCAAACTTGTATAAGCCAGCACTAACCAGGCAACTTCAGTACAAAAGACAGGGGGGTTCAGGTTAGATGGTCGACCAGACACTTGAAATGATGAATTCTTAACTATCACAAAACATTGTATTTTCCAAAATAGCACATGTTGTCAAGGCTAAGAAATTTACATATCACCACATGCCATACTGTTCCTAAACATCAGGGTAACACTGATATGATACCTCTTGTGCATGTCTTCTGTCCAAACTGTTAAGAGCAACTGTGCAAGTATTCTTATTGACAAAAACAAATATTTTCATAATTGTTTTTCCAACATATTTTTACTGGAAATGTACTATTAAAACTGCTTTTTATTCAATGGCTGTTGTTAATCCTTTACCCAACATAATGGCCAAAATCGGCCAACGCTATTCACATTGAAAGTGTCAATGACACTGTAGCTTAACTTGTGTGTTGTGTTTGATGAAAAGGATAATGTTCAATGTTTATGAAAAGATTATGAAATAAGACAAGAATTGTGATAATTGTGAATAAATTCATTTCTGTTCCATGTATGCTATGTTTATGATAAAAATGAAAGTGTCAATGACACTGTAGCTCAACTTGTCAAGACAAAGACATGTACATGCATAGTATGTGACACAGCAATGAAAAACATCTAGGTAATGACCTGATAACAAAGGTACATATAAAGTATTGTAACGGTCTGTACATAAATACTGACCGTTGCCTGTAACAAATGTATAGGTAAAGTATTGTAAAGGTGGGTGACAGTCAGATGCTGAACTAGAAAAAATCTTTGAGTCCCAGAGTGGGTCTGACTGAACCCCAAAATATTTGTTCTCATAGCACAGTGATAACAAAGGCACCCCAAAACACACTCGTTCCTGTCCCAAGGTGAAAACAAAAGTACTCAAGAAGTTTTGTGAAGATCAGTTCATAAATACGAGCTGTATAGAACTTGTGACAAAAAACTGATTGGACCTAATTTCGGTACAAAATGGCCACTGGCAGCCATCTTGAATTTTGGACCGTACCCAGAAACACTCATTCTCATCCCAAGGAAATAACAAAGGTACCCAAGAAGTTTTGTGAAGATCGGTTCATAAATACAGCCTCTACCCTGAGCCGTATTGACATGTGTGCTTACATTGTGTAAGTAGCACTGAATAAATCAAAGTTCATTTAATTTGCATAATTTCTGCACGAAAAAAAACCCCTTACAATATGTGATGTATTCCATGTTACTAAACATTCATACAAAAATTTATTAAAATCAGAACTTTCATACAGAAGTTCTATACAAAAGACTGATTGCACTAATTTTGGTACAAAATGGCTGCTGGTGGCCATCTTGAATTTCGGACCACACCCAAAAACACTCGCTCTCATCCCACGGTGATAACAAAGGTACCCAAGAAGTTTCGTAAAGATTGGTTCATAAATATGGCCTCTAGTCTGAGCTGTATAGAAGTTGTGTACAAAAAACTGATTAGACCTAATTTTGGTACAAAATGGCCACTAGCAGCCATCTTGAATTTTAGACCGCACCCAGAAACACTCGTTCTCGTCCCAAGGTGATAACAAAGGTACCCAAGACATTTTGTGAAGATCAGTTCATAAATACAGACTCTAGTCTGAGCCGTATTGACATGTGTACTTACTGTGTGTAAGTCGCACTGAAAAAATCAAAGTTCATCTAATTTGCATAATTTCTGCACGAGAAAAAAACCCGTATTATATGTGATGCATCCCATGGTACTAAACATTCACACAAAAAAATTATTCAAATCAGGGCTTTCATATGGAAGTTCTGTGCAAAAATCTGATTGCACCTAATTTTGTACAAAATGGCTGCCATCGGCCATCTTGAATTTCGGACAGGACCCCAAAACACTCGTTCTCGTCCCACGGTGATACCAAAGGTACCCAAGAAGTTTTGTAAAGATCGGTTCATAAATACGGCCTCTAGCCCGAGCCGTATTGGCATTTGCACTTACAGTGCTGAAAGTAACCCCAAAAAACATCAAAATTAGTCTAATTTGCACAATTTACGTACGAGAAAAAAACCTGTATTATATGTGATGTATCCCATGGTACTAAACATTCATACAAAAAATTATTCAAATCAGAGCTTTCATATGGAAGTTCTGTACAAAAAACAGATTTCTGCATTGTCAGTACAAAATGGCAGCTGGCAGCCATCTTGAATTTCGGACCTCACCCAAAAACACTCGTTCTCGTTCCACGGTCATAACAAAGGTACCCAAGAAGTTTCGTAAAGATCGGTTCATAAATACGGCCTCTAGCCCGAGCCATAGCAGCTTGGCACTTACAGCTCTGAAAGTAACACTAAATAAATCAAAGTCAGTCTAATTTGCATAATTTACACACGAGAAAAAAACCCGTATTATATGTGATGTATCCCATGGTACTAAACATTTATACAAAACTTTATTCAAATCAGAACTTTCATACAGAAGTTCTGTACAAAAAACTGATTTTTGCATCATCGGTACAAAATGGCCACTGGCAGCCATCTTGAATTTCGGACCACACCTAAAAACACTCGTTCCCGTCCCAGGGTCATAACAAAGGTACACAAGAAGTTTCGTAAAGATCGGTTCATAAATACGACCTCTAGCCCGAGCCATAGCCAATTGTTGACGTACGGACAGACGGACAGACGGCCAGACGGACGACGGGCCATGACAATAGCTCAAATTTGACTTCGTCAAAGTTGAGCTAATAATATGAGGTGTACACTGCCCAATCATGTCCAAAAGGAGAGGTTCTCATCTAGACATTATATGAAGTCAACCTACCAAGTTACAATGAAATCCCTTCATAAATATGACCTGTAGACTGTGCTAAAGGTTTTTCGGGCTTCGGTCTCGGGCAGCCATCATGGCTGAATGATCGCAACCATAGGGGACAATCTCATCTGGATTGATCCTAAGAAGTTACAATGAAATCCCTTCATAAATATGACCTGTAGACCGTGCTCAAGGTTTTCGGGCTTCGGCACTTGTAGTCATCACAACTGACCAATCACGACCAAAAGGGGATGTCATCATCTAGGCTTTATATGGAGTCAACCAAACAGGTTACAATGAAATCCTTCCATAAATATGACCTTTTGCCTATGCTAAAGGTTTTGGGGCTCGGGCACCCATCAAGACTGCATGATCGAGATCAAAATGGGACGTTCTCATCTAGACATTATTTGGAGCCATCCTACCAAGTTACAATGAAATCCCTTCATAAATTTGACCTCTAGACTGTGCTAAAGGTTTTCGGGCTTTGGGCCCCTGTAGCCATCACAGTTGCCCAATCACGTCCAAAAGGGGACTTTCTCATCTAGACATTGTATGAAGTAAATCCACCAAGTTACAATGAAATTCCTCAATAAATATGATCTGCAGACTGTGCTAAAGGTTTTCGGGTTTTGGGCTCGGGCAGTCGTCATGGTTGGCAGATCATGCCCAAATGGGGAAATTCTCATCTAGACATCATAAGGAGTCATCCTACCAAGTTACAATGAAATCCCTCCACATTAAACATGACCTGCAGACTGTGCTAAAAGTTTTTGGGTTTCGGGCTTGGGCAGCCATCACGGTTGATAGATCATGCCCAAAATGGGACGTTCTTATCTAGGCATTAATGATTATACAGAGGCATCCTACCAAGTTACAATGAAATCCCTTCATAAATACGACCTGTAGACTGTGCTAATGGTTTTCGGGTTTGGGGCTCGGGCAGCCCTACCGGTTGCCCGATCGCGACCAAAAGGGGACGTTCTCATCTAGACATGACCCCAAACCTGCATATGAAATTTTGTGACGATTAGACAAGAACTGCGGGGTGTAGCCCGTGCTAAAGGAAAATGTGAACAGACGTCACAGACTCACAGACTAACAGACTTCCGAACGCGTGATGGCAATAGCTTATCTTGACTATGTCAAGTTAAGCTAAAAATTGCCAATTAATTTTCATTATTTTTTCATCTTTTGTCTCAAAAACATAGGTTATGATCTCTCATTGGAACGAGCTCATCAAGCTCGTTCCAATGAGGCATCATAACCTATGTTTTTGTGACCAAAAATGAAAAAAATTAGTTATTCAAGAATTTTGTTTGCAAGTATCATCCCCTTTTCATGTTAAGTAAAGGGTTAACTGGTTGAGGGCTAAATTACTTTGGGTGGTCTAAATATGTTCATCAAAATCTGTTTTATCACAAATTTTTGAAAAGTGCACACAGGCAAGCAAATGTATATAAACAAAATATTATTTGCGTTTGACTGAATATGAAACATGAGCGAGGAAAATGTTGGATTCTGCTCTTGTACCCTCATTTTTTTTTAAAACCCTGATAGTACCTTATTTACTCTATGTATTGGGACAGCTAAAAATAATTATTTTCACAGGTGTCTCAATTCTTAGAAAATGGGGAATTTAAATATTTATTGATGTTTAAGGTCACATATTTATGCACAATGGCTAAGCATGACCGTGACAGTTTGATGGGTGGAGGAAGCCGGAATACCCAGAGAGAACCACCGAGCAACGACAAGCAGCCGCCAGCTCCCCAACATCGTAACTCCGCTGTGTAGCACAAGCAGGGTCAGATTGGTTGAAGACATGCGTACCATCAACGTGCAGTATGCCTTAGTACACGGCGTCATCGTGCCCCCACGCGGACAATGGAGATAAAGTGTCTTGCCCAAGGACACAACGCGGTTGCCGCAGGTGGGATTCGAACCAAGGACCTCTCGGCTTGCAGCCTGCACCTCTACCTACTGAGCCACCGCGCTCCATAGAAAATGGGGAAAGAACAGAGCCTGGTCTTGATTTGATGCTAATAAAGTTGTGAGTGATTCGTTTTCCATCACTATATACGAAAATCGCCGTCCAATTTTTTTTTATATTTTCATTTTTTGCTTCCAAAACATAGCTTATGATCCCTCATTGGAACGAGCGCATTGCACACGTTTCAATGAGGGATCATAAGCTATGTTTTGGAAGCAAAAAATGAAAATTTTTAGTCACTCGAGAATTTTTTTTGTGAGTGTCGTCTGCTACTAGCGATGGGCCAACTGGAAACAAATCTCCTAAATGTCCCAAACTTTGGACCATAAAAAAAATATAGTTTTCTGGAAAAAATGTGTGTCCCAAATCATAGAGTGTCCCAATACATAGAGTAAATACGGTAACTTCTAGAACTCAAACAGTTAACAATTCATAGTCAACAATTACAACTAATTGTGAATGTGACCCTCTTGGTCTATAAGAAATATTGGAAAGGTTAAAGTGCCTGGAGACCCTGCTAATTGGCAATGGCAAGGATTGGGGAAGGTTCCAATCCTTCCCCAGGCAAATGATGGAATATGTTCCTGGAGTAGTTGGAGTCAAATTCCATAGTTGGCTATAAATTTAACAATGAAACATGTACACATAATTCTGACTGAAACTCATACCTGACATTCACAGTGCCAGATGCATAAATTTTTCTAGGATGGAAATTTATACATGCCATTTAGGTGAGCAAAGGGGGCGCGGTGGCATTGCGGTAACAGGTTCTCGTCAGATCACTGAAGTTAAGCAACGTCGAGCCCGGTTAGTCCTCGGATGGGTCACCGTCAGAGCGATCGTTTCGGACTCCCACATTGTGTCCTTGGGGTAGCCACTTAACCCCCACTGTCCACATGGGGGCATGATGATGCCGTGTACTAAAGGGTACTGCACGTCCATGGCGTGCATGTCTTCAACCAATCTAACCCTGCCTGTGCTGCAGTGCGGAATTACCATGTTGGAGAACTGGCAGCTGCTCGTCGCTAGCATTGGTTGAAGACAGGTGCACAATCGACGTGCAGTACGTCCTAGTACACAATACCACCAAGCCCCCACGTGGGCAATGGGGGTGAAGTGTCTTGCCCAAGGTCACAAAATGGTTGCCGCAAGTGGGATTCGAACCGAGGACCTCTCGGCTTGCAACCTACTCCTCTACCAACTGAGCCAATGTGACCTGTAGTCTGTGCTAAAGGTTTTGGGGTTTTGGGCTCAGGCAGCCATCATGGTTGACAGATCACCACCAACTTGGGTAGTTCTCATCTAGACATCATACCAAGTTACAATGAAATCCCTCCATATTAAATATGACCTGTAAACTGTGCTAAACGTTTTGGGGCTTCGGGCTTGGGCAGCCGTCACAGTTGACATATCATGACCAAAAGGGTACGTTCTCATCTAGACATTATACAAAGTCATCTTACCAAGTTACAATGAAATCCCTTCATAAATACGACCTGTAGACTGTAAATGTTTTCGGGTTTGGGGATTGGGCAGCCATCACAGTTGACCGATAGCAACCAAAAGGGGACGTTCTCAACTAGACATGACCTCAAACCTGCATATGAAATTTTGTGACAATCTGACAAGAACTACAGGGTGAAGCCTGTGCTAAAGAAAAATGTGAACAGACTGACAGACTTCCGCACACGTGAATCGTGACGTAATGGCAATAGCTTATCTGACTTTGTCAAGTTAAGCTAAAAACCAACCTACAAAATTGTGAAAAGAGACATGTCAGAACAAATAAACTACTCAGCCATCTAATTAATTTATAATTCAAATTCTACATTTTTCTATGTTTTGTTCTTTTTTCTTCTCTTGTTTTTTTTTCTCCTTTATTTTCGAATTGTATTTTATGTTTATAGTACTATGATCTATCGCTATTAGGGAGGAATTTGTCTTCCAAATTTTGATTAGCAGTTTTGCTAACCATTGTCAGATTTGATTAGCAATTCAGGAAAATCGATTAGCACTTGTTGGAATATTGATTTTAGATATGAGGGAAGTATAACTTTCGCCTCAGACGCCAAAGGCGTCTGCTGCACATGCCTGTGGCACGTGCACTTGTGAGCCTCCCCCCAGGAAAATTTTGAATTTTAAATGCTCTGAGGTGGCCTCTGGAGGCATTCTGACAGCAAAAATACCGGTAAAAGTGTTGAGGAAAATGCGTATTTTTCCCCTCGTAAAATGTGACAAATTCTTGCCAGGAGACACTTTCAGTAACGTTAGCTGTCGCCAAAAGGTGCGGGTCATATTTTTGCGATAATATAAATTAATACTTGGCAGCTCCAACCATTCATGATCTGAATCAACGTTACGTTTGACCTTACTTTATAGAATTTGTGGTCACAATTGTCAAAAATAAATAATTCTTAGCATATAAGAAATGATCGGAGTTGTCAGGTAGTGAAGTGTTAGTATGAATTCAAATCGAACAGCCAGATCTATGGATCGCAGAGCACAATCGTACCTCCCTGCTGAAAAGTTTGTTTCACATCAGGAGAGAGCATTCTATTAGAATACACGCCACAAAGAGACATTCTTTCCACAAGGACTGAGTTACGTCATGTCACAGTGTATTCCAAGATGAACTCAGCAGTAGAATATAGATACCATGAAATTATCAATTTGGACGTTAGCAGGGTGGGGGACTGGGGGGGGGGGGCAGAAAAATGGTGTGACACAATGTGTGGGGGGTGTATGCAGAAGTCAAAAATGCCCAACCACCCCCCCCCCCCACCCCCCCCACCCTCGTAGGAATAACAGAAATATCATTATTCATATATTTGTTACTGCCATTGGAAGAATATTTGCTACTGCCATTGGGGGGGGGGGGCAGAAAAATGGTGTGACACAATGTGTGGGGGTGTATGCAGAAGTCAAAAATGCCCCCCCCCCCCCTCCCCCGGGAATAACAGAAATATTATTATTCATACATTTGTTACTGCCATTGGAATTACCTTTTCAGATCAGGTGTCAACTTTAACTGGAAGAGTGCCAACAAAAATTCCTGACCACACAGGACACAAGAGTTTTTTTTTTTATCAAATATTTCCGAGATCTCTGTCACATTTCATTGGATAGTGCCTCTGGGCACTATCCAATCAAATGTGACAGAGCAATGTAATTGGCTTAGGTTGGACTCCAGCTCTCTATCAGTTAATTGTTTGAGACAGAGTTGATCAATACCATCAATGCATGTCCATTACCTGTTACCTGATAAATAGCAGTAAACACTTGACATGACAATGTATTGTACATGTATCTCAGTTCTAAGTTCAGCTATCTGAACATAGCCGCTACCCCCAGCCCACCGTTCAGATTCCTCCCATTCAAATCTGTTGCAGTAAAATTCTCGGACCAGTTTGGTCAAGAATTTAAAAACACGAAAATGGGAATAATATGCTTTTCTTTACATCTGTGCGGGGGCTATTGTTCCAAAATGTGTTTTATCCTTTACTTATCGAGATTTGAAAATGCCCAAAGCGAAAACCACCGCCTCAACATCGTCCATGTTTCTGTGCGCTTATAAAACAATAACCCTGGAATGTGCCAATACAAATATTGAAGCGGTGGTTGTCGATTACCTGCATTAAAAATCTTCATAAGTAATTTGTAAAGGTTGAAACACAGTTTGGATCAATAGCTCCTGCACAAATGTAAAGAAATATGTGTTCTATCGAATGCAGCCGACAATAACTTTAAGCGAAAGCTTCATATATATATTCCCATTTCTGTGTTTTAAGTTTCCCACCAAAATGGTCGGGGAACTTTACAACAGAATGGATTTGAATGGGAGGAATCTGAACGTAGTGGGAGGGGAGGGGGTAGGGTAGCCT